>QEPC01001041.1:6069609-6105564 GCA_003113815.1 Sphenodon punctatus | reverse complement strand
TTTTTTTTTTTTTTTTTAATTAAAATAAAATCCTCACAGCAACCCTGTGAGGTAGATTAGGCTGAGAGAATATTGTGACTGGTCCAAGGTCACCTAGTGAGCTTCTGGCTAAGATGAGAATTGAACCCAGGCCTCCCCCTACCTCCCAGTCCAAGTACTGCACACTTAGTCACGACACCACACCTGCTCTTAGTGCTATCTGGCATTTCTCTGAGTTTATTAAAATTAGCTTTCCTAAAGTCTAAGGTATACGTCTGACTATGCTCACCATTTCCTTTACTTAAGATCATGAATTCCAAAATTACATGGTAACTCACTATTCCTCAAAGTGGGGAGCCTGGTGACAGACACCATAGCTTCTAAGCAGCAGCAGCAAGCCCCACCCCCACAGCCTCTCTGCTGGTGTGTCAATATCACTACTGTGTTGCTACTTGGCTGTCAGAGCATGAGGCCAGAGCCAAGGCTGTGAGGCAAAGCAGAGAGCCGGAGGTTTGGGGGGCAGAGTGGGGAGCCAGGTTGGGGAACCAGGGGGCAGAGCAGGGACTCAAGGCAAAGCCCCCAGACCTCTGTGCTGCAGTAATTATCAACAAAAAACTCACTGGTGACATCTGTTGGTCCAGCTGACTATCGTCGGGTGGCCAGAGTGGGTCAGTAAACATACATTGTTTCCATAGTGTGCTTATGCCTTCCCTGTGGATTTGCAGAGGATTTCCCTGGATATGTTCTGGGGAACAAATTTCAGCAAACCTGTGTTCCCTCTGTGGGTTTCTCCTGCGTTTGTGCAGCCTAATGTAATGCTTGCCCCCGAGGTTGCTGGCTGGAACAGTGGCAAGCGTTGTGTGTAGCGATATCTAGTGGGTGACTCTGATTGGGAGTGTTTCAAACAAACAAGACAAAAATGAGCCTCCCCAGTCTCTGTATCTTAAACTGCAGCTCCTCTATCTGTGCCAAATATGACTCCAAGCAGCACAGTTATACTCTAAATTCCCCTGGACTTGTTGAGCCCATCTCTAATCACAGACATTTATTTGCCACAGTTCTATTTGAGCTGTTTAACCTATCTTGAATGCATTCAATTCATTCAGGTAATGTAAACAAAAACTGTGTATGTTGTCTGATTTGAAAAGCAACACCTTTGTATATTTAATTCATGTTCACATCATGCGACTAGCATGAAAATTCTGGCATCAAAAATTCTGACATGTTTTACATCTCTCTTTGTGCAGAAGTTATGAGCAGTGATCTAAGGGAATCTACATAAATTTTTGAGGAGATGACTACTGATGAAATGAAGTTATTTCTTGTTACTCAAAGTTATATATTAAGTTATTTAAAGACTGCTTCCTTAGTGTGATATAAGGATGGTTTTGCAATTTAAAACTTCATCTTGAATTTTGGGGCCACATTCTGCTCTCCAAAAACTTCAGCAGTCTCATTCGTATTGAGACTGAATTCACCTTTTAGCTTCACAACAGTGTTTGTTTTATTAAAAAATTATATTACTCTGCTAGTTTATCACAAATCAGATCAAATTTATTGCGTGGCCGTAGGTCATTGCCAACATACAAAGAAACAGCAAATAAACAAACAACAAAATGAAGAAAAATCAACAAAACAGAATTTAAAGAAACCGTAGGCGTCTAAGAAAACAGAACTTCACAATATCCTGGAAGCCCTATTACCATCTACCGGCCCCGAAATACAAATAAAAAGCAACTATACCAAATCCCTTACTCAGGAATTCATTGAAACCTTTGGTTGCAGGAACTGGAGCCTCAAATTGAGTACAAGCGTCAAAAACTTAATGACAGCATTTGTTATTTCAGACGAAACATCACTTAAGGCAATCTCCAGCAAACAAAATTCTGTTCTGCCGGGGAACCTCTCTAACATAAAAGAGAGACGTTCCATGCACGGAGGATCATACAGGTGACAACCAAAAATAATATGTTGAATAGGGATGGGCGAACGCGGTTTGGATGTTCGGAACGAACTCGGTCTGTTCGGACGTCCAAACCGAACGTCTGGACTGAACTCTCGAACGACCGAACATTTCGGTCGTGTTCAGAGGCAGGAAAAATGTCTTTCCAGGGCCGAAAATTAGGTTTCAGTTTCAATTTCGTTTCTGTTTCGCTATTTTTGAATGTTCGGCCAAGTTCGGCCAAACCGAACTCGGCTGAACCGAACTATCGAACCTGAACTCGGGTTTCGAACTGAACGACCAAACATCCGAACTGCATTCTGTTCACCCATCTCTAATGCTGAGTTGACTTTGTATTTTGCATATCAAAAGGACAAAGACAATCCTCATACTTAACACCAGAAAGGCATTCCTCTAACACCTTAGTGGGCAAAGCATTTAAACGAGCGCACATAAACAAGTGCTTTTCCTTAAACTTGGAAGATGAGGACAAATAAGTTGCCATTTTCCCTGGCTCCAGTACCCAGGCATTATAGCCAAGCAAATGGAGTGAGCTTCCTACTTTGGCTATATCCTCCTGCCTATCAATGTTTCTAAGTCTCGTCAGAATCTGAGCTCTAGCCACATCAATACTTTTATTAACAAAATAATTGTCCGAAAACCCCAAATGAATCAAGTGCTTTTCTATAGCTCTTGACCATTGGTTCACAAATGAGTCTTCAAACATGAACTTTATTAAGCCAGTGTAAGAAGATTTAGTCATCCAGAGCCAGAATTTTAAAAAGTGCTCCCAAGCTATCGTTGGCCAACTCCTCAGTCCAAGCTTGAGCCTGATGGGGTGCTATTTGTTACTTTTAATAAGCATTTAAGGAAACTGAACTTCAGGGCATTAAGATTTTTGCCTATAAGGGGGGCCCAAAGTTCCACCCCATATAAAAAGGAAGCCTTAACCCTACTATTGAAGACCTCAACCGCAAGATCTATATTCTTCCTTCCCATGCCTGGAAAGAACCTTAATATGGCTTGCGAGGCTCCCTTGGCTGCCAAAAGTGCTTTTTGGTGATGATTGTTCCAATTACCATGGGCATGGAAATCAATTCCTAAATACTTAAAGCTTTTTAACGGCTGGAGATGGTGACCATCAATGGTCCAGTTATGAATCTTCCGACTATTAGAAAAAACTACCACTTTGGATTTGTCATAGTTAATGGCCAAGTTGTTACAGACGCAATAATTTGAAAAGGCCCTTAACTGCCGATTTAATCCAGTACAAGTTTGGGAAAGGACTGCCAAATCATCGGCATGCAAGAGAGCACCTATAAGCCTTAGAAGCCATTTGGGGGAGGGGGGGGGGAGGAGTTTTGGTGGGTCAGCATAGGGATTGTGTCATTAATAAATAAGTTGAATAATGTCCTTTGCTGCCCTCTGTTCTTCTGTTATCCTGTTTCTTCAACACAGTTCTGACCATACTGCAGTTTACAATTTATGGCAACAATGTCAGAGTCAGCGTGAAAAAAAAAAATTGTATTAAAAAAACAAAAACATTTAGTTTAATGGAGTAGTCAAAGCAAACATTAACAAATTCAAGCACCCCAAAAAAATAGAAACTGCAAATTAAGACTGTCTGACTCTTTATCCTACTGAGCCACTATTTCCTATACCTACGGTCTGTTTACCCTTATCCTTGCCACATGGACCTGCCTGCTGTCATTCTCATCGTAACCAAGCCAAGTACGTGCACCTGAGACCTCGCATCTTCATGAATGTTAGACCCCTTGTCTCTCCCTCTGTTCCCCTTCCTATGTCTCTCCCCCAGCTCCTGTCTCTCAGATTGTAAGCCCTAGGGGCAGGGACCATGTCTATTTTATTACTTTGTAAAGTGTCAGGTACACTGCTGGCGCTATATAAACGTTTGTTAATAAATAATAATAATAATAATAATAATAATAATAATAATAATAATAAGACCACCGCCTTAACTTGCGCCATGCAAATAGCGATGATGGTGAACAGTCTCACATACTGTGCTCGCTTATAACTTTGGCTCCAGGCACCCACACTTCGCTTTATTCTTTCATCCCAGTCCTCTTCCTCTGCAAATTGAAAGCAACCCTGGAGCTGAGACAGCAAGGGGGTAGGAGGCAGTTTGCTGACCCTTAACCCTCTGTTGTCCCCACTTGGCAAGGGCTGAAGCAGAGGAGAATCTGTTGGTAATGGTGCTCGGTGGCATCTGTTCCTTCTGCTTCTGCGCTCATTTTCCATGCCACCTAAGGTACCCAGAACCCTTAGCATACCAGCCACAAAGCTTAGCCACCCAGTCACACTGCTACTGCTAGTAGGGCAGCCTTAGAAGCAGGTCTCTTGCTTGTTAGGCACTATGCAGAGTTCTTATCGTAGTGGCTGTGTTAAACACAAGAGCCAGCCTTTCCTCCTGTTGGTTGAGTAGTAGAGCTGGGCAAGGACGACGCCTAGGCCAGGAGTTTAAATCTGGCCCTTGTGGAAGGTTACAATGTGATTTGATATAGGAGTATTATTTGTAAAACAATATCATTAACAACAATATGGGTCATGTTCTCTGTGTTGTAGACTCTGATTTCTAGATACTGTTCCTTTACCTGAAGCAACTTTCAACCCACGATCTTCCAATATCCTTTTCAAAGCACTGTCACCAGAGCTACCCAAGCAACTACCTTACTAATCTCTTTTTAATTCAGTCATGGAGAATACCTGGGCATATTGTCCATGAGAAGGTGTGATTTCTTGCATATGTAAGTTTTCTTTATAAAACATGGGGTTTTCCATCCCCGTTTAGTAGATTCTCTGATGTCTAGATATTGTTCCTTTACCTAAAACAGCCTAGAACTCATGACTTTCTCATTTCCTTTTCAGTTGGGCCCAAGTATTCAAATTTTTATATACAGCCTTTTCTTAATTATAAAAAAACCAAAGTGGGGGGAGGAAGAATGATTTGTTATTAAGGGAAAATCTACCAAGAATGCAGTATCTAGCTTTTATTCCACTACAAAGACAGTTTTGAAATACCTTGTTCAGTTTTTCAAGATGAGTTGTATAATAAGTGAAATTCCAATAATTATACACTGTAGTCCTCTGGTATTAACATATTTTACACCAATCTTGGGTGAGAGCTATTAAGATTCCAATTACTTTCACTTAATTATCAATCTAAAAGTACGCATGTGGGTTAAATATTTAGCTATACAGAATGCCCTGGAGGTCTGATCATATATTTAAAGTATATATTTTAAATACATATACATCAAAGGCCTGGACATACATATGAATATGAATGCTGAGGGATTTGTTTTAAAGCACATCCCTATTATATTTACCCAATGCATGCCTGAAGACAAGGGAGAAATTGGTTAATCTGCCAACACACAAGACACCTGTGTCCTTACCAGGGCATGCACCTTCATTTCCCTGTCTTATGCACAATTGAAGCAATATTATTAATAACTAAAATGCTAAAATCTGCTATTTGCTCTATTTTGTTATAGACCGTTCATGATAATACAAGAGTAATCTTGTAGGAGTTCTATGTTATTAAAAAGTCTTTTGGAAAAATGTGTGCATCTTCCATTTATTAAATGTTTGATGGACAGCCAACAGGAAAAGAAGTATTACACTGGAATGAAAGTGTTTTTCAAATTCAACAAAAATTGTTTAGTGTTAGGTTAGCATTTTAATTTATTGTTTCATGTTTGCATTCACAGTGTGTTTCTCAGGTATATAACCTGTTAGAATGACTTCAGAGTTGTAACACTGAGGGTATCTATCCCACATATTTCTATATCTACCATCACTGCTGCTACTCATATATCAACATATTTATTTTTAAAAGGTACCATCATGGAATAAAAAATAATAATAATAATTAATAAATAATTTTATTTCTATAGCACATACCCATCCACCCACCACCAAATGGTGCTCGGAGCACTCCAAAGCATGAAAATAGTTACAATAAAATACTAACACTTTTAAGGCTGCTTGCCAACATTCAGGGAGGGGCGGAGACTACCGTGAGTTTAACTCATGTTAGCGCAGTCAAATGAAATCCCTGCTCATGTGCCTGAGGTTTTTAGCATTATTTTTCCGATCTGTTAAATTCAATAACGTGGTACAGGACTGGATCTGAACGCCCTCCTGAACATTGGCAAGCAGCCTTAGTAAGATTCTAGTCAACGACTTCTCCAGTTCTAAGGGTTTGGGCCCAGAGAACACAAGTCCCAGAGCTGCATGCTGGTCATCTGTGTATACCTCTGATTTACACAGCCTTTCAATAATTTCCTCCTTGTGTAGATCCTTTCAGATACCCCCAAAGACACCATGGACCACCTGTTTCTGACTTCAAGTTGAAATCTTCCTTGCACATGATTTATGGGTGTTTTCGAATAGGACTGTGCCTACCACCACCATGGACTTACCTTGGTGCTGATGGACGTTCTCAGTCCATTTGGGATCTAGCCCTGCTGCTGATGGTGGTAGGGCTGGGGAGGGGGTGGGGAGATGCATGGACATACATCCACCCAGCCCGAGACCATGCACAGCAGCTCACCCTCTCCTGACTGATGGGCAACCATAGTGGCCAATGATGGCTGCCATGATGCCCAGAACCACTGGGACTCCAGACTGGGTCCAAGTAAAGCGAGCTTTCGGATTTGAAAGCCCGCATTACTCCAGGTGTGAAAGTCAGTTCATGACCCAGGTGGCAGTCACCATGGTCAGGATGCAGCCCAGGTAAACATCTGGTGGCCGCAACACAGACCCTTTCTAATGGTGGCCATGGAGTGAAGCATGCTAAAGCCAGGCACCCATCATGTTTGATAGCACCCTTTGACAGTCAGTCCCAACTAGCTCTCACTTCTATCATTTTATCTAGCTATACCTTCATTATTTGTGCTATGTGACCTGGGGACAATTGTGTAACACCTTGACTATATTTCTTCCCTTGTCTGTTGGTCCAGAGCTCTGCTGGGATTCTCTTGACCTAATCATCCAGGATTTCACCACAGAGAAATGTTTGCAAGGGCTCCTGGGTCTTTGAGGCTTCAACCAGAGCTCAAAGTATTTCTCTTAAGAACTCCACTCTTAAGCTCACAGGCCTAAGCTTCTCACCTCAATAATTTGTTCCATTTTTTAGCCTTCGGTGTTGTTCGACAATATTAAGGAACTTAATTTCCTCTGCAGAAGCTTATTAATGGCAGTGATGTGAAGGGACAAAAAGAAAGAAAATAAAAAAGGGGAAAAGGACCCAGCTTGACAAAGTTCTAGGTGAATTTAAAGAGCTGGGTTCCTAGGTTTTTTATTTAATGATGGTTTGGCTTGTTAACTGGATTTTACATAAATATTCTTTTACCTGACTTGTTCCCAGTTACAAGCCTCATCTATTCCCGGCCTAGCCACTAACCTGCCAGCTTTGACTGTTTCCATTCCAGCTTACCAGTCAATCTTCTGGTCCTGTTTGTTTATAGTGTGCCTTCTAGTCTTTGCCCTGCCTCCCATCGTATGCAAACTGACTGCAAGGGCTCTGATCACTGCTCTGGCTTCTGACCATAATTCTGCTTGCTCCCTGGTGCTGACTCAAGGCTCAAGGATTTTAACCCACTTGGCTCCTGACCACGTACTGTACTTGGCCTTGATCCTACCAAGCTCCAAGCACCAGTCTTGCCTCCAGCCTAAAAAGAACACAATGTGCATGCACTAAATGGCCACCAGGGCATTCTGTGCATACACAGCCCTTTTCCAAAATGGTGGCAATGTTGCCAGTGCCATTTTGGAAAGGGGCTGCACATGCATGGAATGGTCCAGTGGCCATTTTGCATATGTACATTTTTTTCCCCCTCATCGAATGTGGGTGTCCACAGAGAGATGGAGAGACAGATGCAGGTGGTAGAGATGGAAGAAGAAACTAACTGATGCAGGACATGGCACACACAGTTCCAGTAAACAGATTAAGAAGAAAATAAAAATCTCATTGAGAAAGTTTCGAGGACCGAGGCTTTTCTCAATTCTTGTTTTTTTCTTGATTCTCTTTGAGAAGCTTGATTCTTGATTAGAATCAAGAGAAAAATGAGATTGAGTTTCAGCCCTAACCTTAATGGCAATGCAAAGATTAATCTGGCACAACTTGTTCTTGACAAATCCATTCTAGCTACAGGTGATCTTGTAGCCTTATTTGACAGAGTAACTAGGTTAGTAAATGAGGGGAATACTGTGAACATAACGTATCTTGACTGCACTAAGGATTTGACAGATTTTCACATGAGATTGACTTTATTGACAAGCTTGCAAAGTGTGTTCTGGGAGACACTACAACAAGGTAGATTCATGGCTGGTTGAAGTAATCATCAGTGGCTCCTCATCAAACTAGACAGAGGTATCAAGCGGGAACCTACAGGATTCTTTCTGTCCTGGACATGAGTCTCTGTGTTGGGCCCAAGACACAGTCCCCTGCCCATGGTCCCAGGTCACTATCCTTTCATCCAACTCATTAATAAAGATGGAGGGAATACATATCAAGTTTGCAGATGACAGAACTGGGAGGGCTAGCTAACATGTTAGAAGATAGAATTAGAATTTAAAAAAAACCTTGATAGGCTGGAAAACTGGGCTGAAATTAACAATATGAAATTCAACTGCGACAAATGAAAAGTTCTGAATTTAGAGAAGAAAAACCAAATGCACAAGTCTACGATGGAGGATACCTGGCTTGTCGGCAGCACATAAGGAAAGGATATACGGATTGTGGTTGATCACAAACTGAACACGAGTCAACAATGGGTAATTTCAGACATGATGGGCCCTTCGGCCTGTCACGTTGAACCACAGTCCAGGATCCATTTTGGATCCCAGACAGGAATCAGTCCGGCTGTCCATCAGATGTGCCAGCCTGATTCCTACTGGGGATCGGGGAGGGGCCGCACAGTCCCGCCCCCCTGTGCTCCCCCAGTTGCCTGTCCTCCGGGAAACGGGTGGGCGAAGCAGCCAATGCGGCTGCTGCACCCGATCCCGTTCCGTGGTCGGGACCACGATCCGGGCCAGTGGAAGATAACAGACGTTACCTTCAGCTGATCCCAGATCGTGGCCAATCCAACCACGGTTGGGACCCAATACCACCAGATTCTGGACCTCCGGGCGGCCGGAGGTCCAGAATCGTGGTCAATTTGTTTCCCGCCAGGGGTTCACTGTGGTGAACATCTGGTGGGGAGCAAATAGATGTTACGGGACAAACGGCCACCACAGGGGATTCACTGTGTTTGACCGTGGTCCCGTAACATCTGAAATTACCCAATGTGATGCAAAAAAAGACAAATGTAATTTTAGGCTCCATTAACAGCAGCATTGCTTCCAAATAAGTGGAAGTAATAATTCCACTCTATTATGGTATTAGTAAACCTCACCTGGAAATACTACAGAAGGCAGGCCTAGAGATAATGAACTCCAGTTACAGTGAAGTAGATTTCAGTTAAATATCAGGAAAAACTTGTGAGTTAATAGAACAAATTTCGTCGTGAGGTTGTAGGATCTCCATCACTGAAGGTTTTCAAAAAGAGGCAGGACAGCCATTGTTGGGATGTTGTAGGTGTGGTCATCCTGCATCCAAGCAGCAGATAGACTAGATGACCCTCAAAGGCCTGCTCTAAGATTCAATTATTCTAAGGGAAATCTTAGGTCTGCACTTAACATGTTTTCCTTCTTCTCTTTGCTTCAAATATTAATTGAAAACAGGAACATATTTTGATGACAGGTGGAGGTAGGGGTTACTTGCTCAAATGACTTAACTTGATTGCTTGCATTGCTTAATATTAAGAAATGTTGGAATCTATATTTTTACAAATAATATATATAAAGCTTGTCGTGTTCTATATCAGTGATTTCTGGTTACAACATTTACTCTATTCTAAATTCACTATATGACTTCTACAAAGAAAAACTGACTACAATAATGTTTGGAAAGGAGCACAAACACAAAGGGGTCCTTCAGACTTGTGTACCAAGATGACCATCGGTGTACTGGTCTCTTGCCTATCACATGGGGTGATTTCAGACGAGACGGGGCGGCATTCGCCCGGTCCCGGAATCACCCAAATGATTCCCCGTTGGGATCACTCCGGCACGTCCAACAGACGTGCCGGCTGATCCCGGCGGGGAATTGGGGAGGGGGCGAGGCTGTGTGGCGCTATGTGTGGCTGCATGGCCCTGCCCCCCCATGCTCGCCCGCCGCCCGCCCTCTGGGGAGATGGGCGGGTGCCACGGCCAATGCGGCCACAGAGCCCGCCTGATTTGACCACAGCCCGGAATCCCACCGGGGATTCCAGGCCGTGGTTGCCGGCCAGATGTTACTTTTTGTTGGTCCCCGCCGGGAATCTCTTTGACCACGCTTGCGGCGATTGTCCGGCGGGGAGCCCCGGAAGCATGGTTGAAACTGACCCCATGTGGGAATCGACAGTGGTGAACATCTGGCGGCCGCCTAACAGACGTTCAGGGCGCTTTGGCCCCATGTGGGTATTGACCGTGGTTCACTGTGATCTCGTAATGTCTGAAAATACCCATGGAAGATGACTTTGACTGCCTAGATTCTGCATCTATTCCTCCATTCTAGTGCCTTCTGCAAGGATCAGGGTTTCACACAGTAGGTGGTGGAGAAATAAATAAAGCAAGAAATAAAATAATAAAAGAGAAATACATTATCCTCCCTCCTTCCTCCAATTTGTCCCTGTGGAGGCTTCCCAAAGAGGTTAATAAGGACAAAGCTGCCCAGGACCAAGCTGACACTAAACTGAAGTGGATGGTTGTCAAAGCAGAGCTACCCAAGGATCCTTAGGAATCCACCAGGTTTGTCTCTCTCCTCCACATGAAGGAATAACAATGGGATCTCTGAAAGACCCTGACACTTCTTTGTTCTAGAACCTCTTCCCATCAGAAGGGATTAATCAAATCAAGATTTTACAGAAGAGAGAATAGGCTCGTGTGAATGCCAGAAAATAACATCAGTTTCTCATCTGCATGACTCTTCCTTCCCCCCACCTTCCCAATCTTATTGATCTTTCTTTCAATCCCTGCTAGGATAGCAATGACTTTCTAGCCACATCCTTCTTGTGAATTAATTATAAGGAAGGCATGGAAATCACCTCAGTGCTTTCTGCTATGGGGACTTAGCATGTCACCTTCTCAATGCACTCCCTCTCCCTTCCCTCTCAGGATTCCCTTTGTACTCCCATGCATTTATATTTGACAGGTTAATGCACTGAATAAAGCAGCTCATTAAAACATTTTAAAATAAAGTATAGTTTGGGGATTTCTAATGTGACCATGATTTCCAGAATTTCTTTGCCACAGAATTTCTCTGCTGCAATATATCCCCAAACATTAGAGCAACTGCAGCATTGCAAAACACCAGACAATGCATTCAATTTTAATTTCTAATTGCTAAGTGCCACAACATTGCTTCAAGGAAATAAAGCTCCAGTAAGTTGCAGTGTCTGATGAGGCTTATCAGAGAATCCCAAAACTGTAGCAGTAAAGCAAGTGAAATCCACACGGCATGTATTAGTGTAGGAAACAACAGCAGCTGAAGAGGAGAGTTAAATTCGCCTACCTGCTGTGCAACACAGAGGAGAACTAAGGGATAGAAATCCGTGCAAATCCATTGACTGGGAGGGGCAGAAAGGGGTGAAGAGGAAGTCTCACTACTCCCCTCCATACAACCGCTTTTGTCCCCTGTGCAGAAAACATGACAGATGTTTAGTAGTGCCTTACACTCCAGGGGTGAGAAGGGCATGGTCAGAGAAGGTAAAACATCTGGACACAGCTATATCTACCCAAATGATTTAACCAGTTTGCCTATTATGTTGGAAGGGTTTTGTGTTGTTTTTTTTGGGGGGGGGGGTTAAAGTACTTGAGTCACAATATTTTTCTCTCAGAAAGAGACAGGCAGTATGGTAGAGCCGCCTGTAAGGCATCATTGGCACGCTTGAATGGATTGCAGGAGACCATTAAAACAAGGGAGAGTGAGTCAGAAAATATCTATGGAACATTCATATTGACAAAAGAACTAAGTTACCACAGAGAGAGTTCCTCCTCAGAAAAAGGAGCAAAAGGCCTTAAAACCCCAATGCAATTTCATTAGTTTAATTTTTTGAATGCTACAAAACATGAATTAGAATCTGGAATGACTCTTAAAATACTCAATTGTGTCACAGTGCTTTAACAACAGAACTTAACTCACAGCAAATTCAAAACATTCGTTTCCAATAGTTCTTAATGGGAACGTAAGAATGCCATACTAGGTCAGACCAGTAGTCTCTTTCGGCCAGCATCCTGCGTCCAACAGCAATCAGAAACCAGACGCTTCAGAGGAAATGTACAAGACGCCATAGGACTGTAATCTCAGTTGTTACATCAAACAGCAGGTGACACCTGAGCATCAGTGCAAGAGCCTCCCAAGTCTGGGAGGAATGACAGCTAGAAGGGCCAGAGGCTGCAGGAGGAGCTTTTGGTGTGACTGGACAAGAAAAGGGAGGGAAGCAGCCATCTTGGGGCAGAGACTAGAAGGAGCTGCTGAAAGTGGCAGTGTGCAACAGCCCTGGAACGAGGAGCCCAGCAGCAGAAACTGTAGCTGTGATGCCTGCGAGCGGAGAGCAAAACACTGGGGGACCCTGCTGTAGCGCAAGACGATCAGACAGCCCCAGCGTGGAGAGCTGAGCAGCACAGACACAGCCAGGCCTGGCCAGCAAGGATTACTTGTAACCTGTGATTGCAAACTGAGTGCTCTGGGACTAACGGTGGGAAACACCTCCAGAGGTGAGGTGGGACCTGGACTACTGTTGTTGTGTTTATTTGCAAGCTTGTTGTGTTTCTGTTCACCCATTTTTGTATCCTTCCCTCTCCCTATGGTCTGCTGGCCTCAGGCCTGTGACTACCACCCTTACCCAACTCCCTATATAAATACTTGCACATTTTTCCCTGTGGTTAATTCTCTTTGTGCCAGGGTTGGAGAGCTCCCCTGGGGCTAGTGGGGGAGTTTGGCACAGGAGAATTACAGAACAATCCATGCCCTGCCATTATATCTGTTTGGCTTTTGGAATACAACACCATTTCTTTTTGTACTATGTTGTTAGAAGGCCTGCTTTTCTAGGTTGTGTCATTCAAATTTCCACCTGTGTGGGCAGAATAAAGACTGTAAAGTTTATTTTGAACATTAGTATTTTAACATCTTCTATATATAGTATATTGGAAAGATTATTTCAGAGGCACCTAAACTAGTCCACGGTGCTTCTGGGATGCAGAGCATCAGCTTTGGACTGCACCATGTGAGTCTGGATAAGACTCAAACATAAAAGCAGTAGAGGACCTTTTTCCAGATCGAAAAAGGAGGCGGGGGGACCCCCACCCCAAAAAAACACCTTATTTCCTCCAGGAGGTCAAAGATTTTGCCACAAAAGAGGCAAAACAGGACAACTGAGATTTTGCTCCAACCAGTACAGAGTCCATTTCAAGTTAAGAATTAAAGAGCTCAGGGGTGATTTCAGTGGGACAATGAGTAAACCTAGTCAAAAAATGTATAATCTTACAGTTATACAGTCCACCCACTAGCTCTGCAAACAGGCAAGTTTTCTGGTCAAAAACATTTTATAAAGTATTTCCTTCATACGAAGTTGCAGGAAAAAGTATTACAAAAAACGGGTACGTCTTTTATACTACAGATCATTTTATAGTTTATTTTTATCTGTTCTAAAATCTATTTTAAACTTTTCATATAAATAATATTGCCTCCAAGAAGCTACTTATGAGTCACAAAATATAAATCTTTATATACACATATGACAACAACATAAAAGTCTTTGTAAAGGAGCAGTCAGAAGCTCAGCAAGCTTTAGGCAAATGGGAAAACACCTCATTATAATCAGCTCTGAGAAATCCCAGCACAGGCCACATCACAGCTGTCTACACTTCATTCCCATGAGGATCCAACAAAATACAGCACATCAGGAGATGCCCTCATTATGCCATGTGTACTAGCTGACTGAACATTGTCCAAGTGAGGGTCACATTATGCAGCTCTGGGCTCTATCTAACATCACCAAACATTTCATTATCAGTTCTGTCAGTCTACTAATTTGATTGCCTTATACCGACACTTCTCTCACAGGCTACCCACCCTACACTAACAGTTATTTGCTGGTCTAAATGTTTAATATATACTTCTGATTCTGAACTTATTTTATCCCCAAACACTTGTGTGTGTTTTCTTCCCAAACACTTGACTCAATGGCTGGCTGGTTGGCTGGCTTCAGTGTTTGGGGAGAAAATAAGATGTGTATATATATTATCCAGGCAGTTATGGCATGTTACACACTCCATTATAAAGCATGAACATCCTATTCATTATAAAATTTAAATAATTTATAATATGACTGTGTAGTGTTGCATGGAGGATCACTTGGGTGAGAGGTTTAAACTGTCCAAAGTTCAGAGAAATCAGACTTAAAATGGGGAAGATAGAGGAGTTGAAAGACAGGAGGCTGAGGAGCAGTTTTTTGCTTTATTTGCAACTGTCTTGATTTGATCAGCCTTGGGGGGGTTTTGATTGTGTGTGAGGACTTGAAAACATTTTTAAAAAGTAAAGCCCTGTGGCCTAGAGGATGCCTTGTCTTAATTTTTAAAAACACTGCCCAAGATTTTTAAAGTTAGATATTTAAACTCCCATTTTAGTCTATGGAAAGAACGCAAAGCTGATCTTATGCAATATATGCGCAGTTAGGATTCCATAGAGTTAAATGGGAGCTTAAAGAATACCACCCCTCGCCCAAGCCCCCTTAGCAGCAGCGTGGGCAGGGGGGAGGCGGAGGGGAGAAACTACCTCCGGGCCCCGCCTGACTGCCTGCCTGTTGTTCCCATCACCTGCTGTTCTCCTGATACCATTGCTGTTGGCAGCAGGGTAGGCCTTAGCCTGCCCAAGTCCCCTTAGCAGTGGTGTCAGCAGGAGGGAAGGGGGGAGAAACTATCCCTGCCCGCCCACTCAGTCTTTCTTGAATGCAGACACACTGCACTGCCTTCTGCACTCTTACAGCCCATTAGGAACTCCTATTCTTTCCCAGCCCATAATACCCCAGCCTTCCAACACCCATCACTCCTTTGTGTCTCAGAAAACCTTCCCACATCCTCTCTATTCTCCTTTGTTCTCCCCTGCCACACCAACTCCTACCTTTCCAAACAACCTCCCTGTATTCTAGCCTCCTTAGTACCCCAAGCCACTCCCTTCCCCTACAAAATATCACTGTTAAACTGCTCAACATTGTAGTGTGCCAGCTGGAGATATTTTCTCCACTGTATTGTGTTCCACAAAAAACAAGGAAATTCAATATTTAAAAAACCTACGGTTTTTGAAACCTCGCTTTGCTTGGACCGAGTCTAGAGTCCCAGGTGCCATGGTGGCTGTCATTGGGGTGAGTGGTCATTGGGATGGTCATCCATGGGTGGGCCGCTGCGTGCAGTACAGGGGTGGGGCTGGTTGGACGTATGTCTGCGCATCTCCCCACCCCCTTTCCAGCACAGCTGCCATCACGTTAGCTCAGCAGCTGGGCCGGATCCTGCTCAGAATGAGAGCATCCCACCACCACCCAGGTAAGTCAATGAGTCCGGTGGGGGCTGTCATGTTTGAAAACACCCACCCACAATGGATAAACAAACACACATGGATAAATACTGTACAAAGTCTTGGAAAAGACCAGGAGGCTAGTGGAGCATCTAGAAATATGGTAATACAAGAAAAACATATTTGAGAACCAACTCTGTACGGTGAATTCTTACACTGTGTAGGAATTCTTTTCATTAAAACCAAAAGTAGCCCTGCTTGTTAAAACTGATTTTCCATCTTTTCTGCAGTGTCTTAAGATTTCTCTCACTGCCAAATCTTTCCTTTTATTAAAACTATTATTTTATTTTTAAAAGAAATCAAGCCCTATCTATAATGTTTTAACTTTTCTCATTATTTTACATGCATTTTTTAGTATTTCTATATACTGACTTCAAATTACAGATTAAGCAATAATTTGATGAAATCTAGTCTTATTTAATTGCACTCGGGCAAATAAAGGACAAAACTTGCTGATAATAGAATACTTTATTACATGATTTTTTTCAATTATTCAATCAACTAGGACCATAAATAGTCATATACAATTTGTCAAACATATTTCACAAGTTTCTTTTCCTAGCCATCCATGAATCTTTTTTCTGTTTTTCCTTCATTATTTGACCATCTCTGGGAATGATACAGAGTTATGTTCTGGGAGTATGGTGTGGGTGTGGAAAGAAGCAGGGGGGAAGGAGATACTGGGTGAATCAAGCAGAAAGATAGATGTTTTGAACACCATTTCCTTGGCAACCAAAGAACTAGGACACCTGACGGCTTCACCTGCCTGCTTTCCTCTCAGACATCAGTCAACTGCCACCCTGACTTTAGGTACCATATGTATCGATCACTGTGTTGGCTAAATATGAACAATAAAAAGCATTATATGGATTACTAAACTACAATAAAAAATTTAAATGGAAGCCTTTTTAAAAAACAACAACAGAAATAAGTGGGGGGGGGAAGAGGGGGAGAGATAAAACAGCTATAGTAGAGGAGAGCCTGTGTATCCCATTAGGTGCCCAAAAATGCAGGTATTACCCACAAGTACAAATTGAAGTACTCGCTGAACCTCTAGTCTGCACCTAATTCCAAATTAAATTTAAGTAGAATTAAAAAACTGGAAATTAGCTCCCTAGTCTTAAAAGGGATGTAGCGTAGAGAAAGTAAGGTTGCCGAGTTGGTTCCAAATATAGGCAACCGAGACAAAGGCCCTTTTCACACGTGGGTGACTGGAAGGGTGGGGGTGGGGTATCATCCGTGTGACTGCCGGCGGGGATGCATGCACGCTCCTGCTCTCCACCACTATGCATGGAGATGGGTGGAGGTGCATCTGTGTGATGCAACGCACACCCATCATGGCCTCCACCCATCCCATCCCCCCACACCATGGCTCCTCCCAGGCCTCTGTGAAAAGGGCCAAAACAGTACAATGTAGTTGGCCCAATAAAAGATATCACTGTACTACTTTGTCTCTATTACCAAGCGATGTAGTGTCAGAATAAACTGGGTTCGGACCTCAAGTGTCATTGTGCCTTCTGCCAAGAAGGTCACAAGTCCATTGACATCTGATATACATTGTATATCTTTATTGCTGTCTGGGTCATGAGATTATTATATTTGTCTCATAATGGGGTCACAAAGTCAAAAAGTTTAGGAATCTCTAGAGTAAACAAAACAAAACAAAAAAGGTAGAATAAAATTAGTTAACAATTCTTGTTAAAATGACTTTTGCAAAAATTATCACCTTCTCTGTGCATTATACGTACTTTAGATCACACATTCACTGCTGACTAATCTTTGCTAATTTAATCACAAAACGTTAGCATTACTATTTAAAAACAAGCTTAAGTAATTTGAAAGGTTTTGAATGGTACAACTCCTAAAATATCATTGAGATGAATATTCCTGCTTCCCTGCTTATGGTGTTCTATGTAGAAATATGGCTTTCTATATTTTTCTGATGGAACCCTCTCACGGAAGACTGGGGGATGGAGGAGAGAAGTCCTCTGACTGGACTGGGGGACCCGGTGAAGCTTTTTGCTATTAATTCCCAGAAAACTAACCTTTTTAAAGCGCTGCAGCTTGTAGCTTCATTTATTTTATTTTATTTTTGAGGCAATTAACAGAAGTGTTGAAACAGACTTTTGCTCAGTTTTGTTTTGTTTGTTTGAAAATAAATACTATGGTTGTGTCTATATAATAATCCCCCAAATTTTTACAATCCTGAAAGGACCTGTGACACAACTGGCCAATGGATAGGCGTAATACAGAAACGTCAATCTTTTGGGGATTATGTCCTATTCTGACAAGACCACAGGAAGTTGTGAGAGACATACATAACAAGCCTTATGCTTTGGCATTTGACAACTAGCCGATAAAATATATACAGGTACATGAAAAGAAAACCTTCAAGAACAAAAATGTAAAATCGTACAAACATATGATTACACCAATACACTACACTAATGCATTATAGCTATCTAGATTATTTCTTTAAAATAAACATGCTTGCATATATTTTGCCAGTCAGTGAAAACCTGAATTGTTTTATATAATTTATATTTTAAGAAGTTTACCAAATCTAAAATGTGCAAGACAAAACAATTCAGGTTTTTACCTTGTTAAGGATGCTTCCTACATATACTATTTCTTACAGTATGCACAAGAGGTGAAACCAAGACTCTGCAAAAATGGGCACCCCATCGAATCTGAGGTGTCTGACTTGACTCGGCTACGTTCAGGCACCAACTGGTGTCAGAACGTGATCTGAGAGGCAAGTCACACTTGTGCAATCTCTGGACTGACTCACCCACCCAGCTGCTCCATCCGGCCACTGCTCAGCTGAGCCAGGTTCTTCCTGCTCCGCTTTTCTGAGTGGGGCGGGGGGAGTGAAGAGGCCTCTCCCAGTGCGTCAAGCCCTGGATTCCAGCCAGAAAAATCAATGGGCGTGCAGCAATATGCACACAACCCACCTGCACATCGGCTATGGGGACTGTGGTCCACCGCACACTCGATTTTCCAGCCAGAAGTCAGAGCTTGGCGCACTAGGCGAGGCCTCCTCACTTCCAAACCACCCTCCTCTGCTCAGACAAGCGGAGCGGGAAGAACCTGGCTCAGCTGAACAGTGGCCGGGAGGAACAGTTGGGTGGGTGAGTCAGCCCAGGGAGCACGTGGGTGTGGCCAGGATCTGGGATCAGCATTCCCAAAAGTCCTGGAAACTCCACTTCTGGGACAGACTCCTTCCACCCCCCCACCCCCCGGCATCCAAGCACCCGATGGGGCCTGGGTATCCCGATGGGGTGCCAAAAATGCAGGTATTATCCGCAAGTACACACTGAAGTACTCGCTGAAGCCCTAGTATGCACCTAATTCCAAATTAAATTCAAAATAAGGATGTCCCACAGCAAATAATAAATTAAAGTATGATGGTAATGGTATCTAGTATTAACCAGCAGTAACTTGGTTTCCTATAACTACATGAATACAGAAAACAATTGTTCATAACAATGCACATAAACACATGCACTTACATTTGAGTTTCAAGATAAGCTGAACCCTTTAGAATACGGACCTGTTCTCTCACAGTTGGTTAGAAATTAAAGAAACATAGTTGTTCAGCACTTTTGATGAACACTGCGGTGCATGCCCTGCCCTTTGCACTTTTTATTAGTATACAAAACAATTATTGTGCTAGTTGTCTCAGACCCATCTCTAACATCAACATCTGTTCTTCTCAAAATACGCTGTGATTTAACTGAAAAGGTGATACACGGGGTCAGAATGAAATAAATAGCTGTTAACTGAATTACAACATGACATATTTTCAACATCTTCTCCATAATTTTTGTTCAGCTATATTACTGACATTTGTTCTTGCAACAGATTAGCTTTCTGCTGGGTACATTAGCCTTTACTGATAAACCTTGCCTTGATTTAAGTTTAAATAAATAAATTACCAGAAACCAAGAAGAGATAAAAATGAGAACTAGGGGCAAATCAGCCTCCACACTTGTTCCCACAAAACCCCACTAAAGCCACTGAGAATGCACCCGTGAAAATGGAAGAACAACATGGCCTTTAATCTTGTAAACAGATAGGTTACAGAACACAGACATGATCCCAAATACCCAAAATATTGGGCCACTTTGTGCTCTCACAAAGAAGGGTACATTATCTATAACAGAGATTCTCCCAAGTAGGGTCATACCATCTGTAGATGGGATTGTGACCTCCATTGATATTTGATACACAATACATGTCTTTGTTGGTGCTGCGGTAATAGGTTTGTATTTAAGTCCCAAAACTGGGTCACATGGGCAAATGCTGATCTACAGGATTCAGGTGACAGCATTTCGTTTCAGTAATAAAAAGGTCTCAAATGCAATCCCTCTCTACAGAATATACACTGCTTTCAAATGGAATTCCTCCCCTGTTCCCAATCTGTCCAACCTGTAAACTTATCCCATATGCAGTCATTCTAAAACGATAGTGGAAGTTTTCCATGGTTTTCTAAACAGCTTAGCTTGGGAAATTTTCTGGTACTCCTGCTCGACTAACAGTTATGCTTTGTGACTAGCTGGTTGCAGCACACATAAAACTGTCTGTCTCTTTCCTCTTGCAAATTCCAAAAAGATTAGCATCAGGGGTACCAAAAAGAGGGTAAAACAGAAAGCAACAAAAGAGAATGGTTAACACGTCCATTTCTGAGTCCCAAGTATTACACTATACCCCAGCCCATATGTTTACTTTAGCTAAATCCTCTCTGTGTGTCTACCTATTGTTTCTTTGTTTCCTACACCAATATATAATTTTACAGCTCTGCTTTTAAACATCTGGCACATCTCTATCTCTCTACCCACATCTTACCTTGTCTTATCCACTCCCTCCCATTCCATGCCCCTTCATATACACCTGCCCTACATTTGCTCAGTTTATATATTTCTACTGGCTACGCTACATGTCTGAGGAAGGGCCCTGTGTGGCCCGATTCAAAGCTTGCTTATTTTCACCAACAGCAGTTGGTCCAATAAAATCATTTGAACCACTTTGTCTCATTTGGAAGCAATATGGCAACCATACTCAATCTCTAAAATACTTCTGAAACTTTCTAAAGATGAGCAGACCAATAGGTGACTAATTGCTTAGCGATTCCCTTGTCTATTACCTGCCATTCTGGATTAAATATCCCATCTTCATCATAAACCCACTAGGGATGGGAGTTCGGATCAAAATCCGTATTCAGTTCTAAACCAAACCAAACCAAACCAAGCCAAATCATTTTTGTTTGGATTTAGGTTTGTATTGTCCAGATCTGGATCCAGACCCAAACAATGTGTGCCTAAATCCATCTGTTCCCAGCTCTCTCTCTCTCCCGGACCACCAGACTCCTGCCCGCCCAGTCGATTGCCTGTTCCAGCCTACCCCACCCCCCAAGGGTAGGCTGCAGTGGGCGATGGGGTCCGAGGGAGGCAAAGGGGTGGGGGAGTTGGTGGCCCCCATCACTGATGGGGTCTGTCCCACCCTGGTTCTGCAGGTTCAAAGTCTGGAGTGTGCCTTGATTTCTGGCTCCACCTGGAGGCCCAGGTGGTGGCCATGGTGAGGAGCACTTTTTGTCAATTACATCAGATATGGAGGCTTTGGCCATATAGTCTGACTTGGACCTGGCCACCATTACCCATGCCTTTGTCACCTCGAGACTAGATTACTGCAATGCACTCTACGTGGTGACGGTTCAGAGACTGAAGCTGATGCAACCCTTGGTGACGATTCAGAGACTGAATTTGATGCAGAATGCGGCGGACAATCTCCTCAAGGAGATGGGGCACGGGGAGCATATTACACCTGTGCTCCATGCTCTGCACTGGTTACCTATTATCTTCCGGGCCCAATTCAAGGTGTTGGTTCTAACCTACAAAGCCCTATACAGTCTAGGCCCCACTTACCTGCGAGACCACCTCTCCCCCCCTGTACTGGATCGGCCCTTGCGGTCCGCCGAAGGCACCCTCCTTGAGGTCCCCTGGGTTTCTCTTACGGGGACCATGAAAAGGGCGTTCTTGGTGGCTGCCATGAGGCTGTGGAACTTCCTCCTGGTGAAGGCCTGTTTGTTCCCGGATTGCCCACCACTTCCATCGTTGCTGTAAAACCTGGCTCTTCCGCCAGGCATTTGATGGGGGAGAGAGGAGGGGGAGTTCAGTGGGTTTTTGTTTCTTTGCCCCAGATTTTGTTTTATTATGTACTTATATGTTTTTATATTGTTGTTTTATATGATTGTTGTTAGCCGTCCCGAGGCGCAAAGGGGGCAGGATATTAAATTTGATTAAATAAATCAAATAAATAAATAAAACCTTCTATTGCTTACTACATAAAAAATCTCTGGTCAGCAGTTATAAAGATTGTGTACAGAACAACAATTCTTGAATAAAGCTATGGATTTTTGTGATTCATCAGGCTCTTTATCATATATGTGACTTCATGCACCACTAGAGGGACTCCTCCTAGATGGGATGAATTCACACACACAACCCCCCCCCCCCCAAAAGAGGCAATACAATCAAAATAAATAAATAAATATCCAAAAATGATTATTTAAAAAAACAAAAACACAACACACATGAAAAAGGAGACCACAATAATTTTATGCAATGAAAATTACATGAGTTATATTTGCATATCTTTTGTGCTAATAAGGAGGTAGCTAAAATACCATAACTGGATATTTAAACATACTACTTCAGTACAACAGTGTCTGCTTATACCAGAGCTGAATATGTTCTACTGCATTTAATGCTTTTAAACCCGTTTAAATCTGTCAAAATCATCTCTTCCTCTTAAAGTATTTTCATTGAATACTTTAATACAAGAATGCTTACTTGATTTCTCTTTAGGCATCATTACATATTTGTCGTGTGCCCCCGCCGGCCACGCCCACTGACACGGGCTCGCACAATGAGGAGGCCAGCCCCGCCTCTGGATTTTGACACTCTGGGCCCTTCAGGCTCCGTGCCATGGTTGCCCATGGCAATGGAGCAGGACACACCCCTGTCCGTTGCACAGCCCGTGCTGTGGGCTCAGGAGCCGGGCACGGGGCTGCCAGACGCTGGGGAGATGACCACGCCCCCAGTGCATCGCTCTGCACGGCTGCAGGAGCATGCAGGGGGCGGGGCCTCAGGTACAAAGCCCAGCACCGAGAAGCACTTGGCGCTGGTGATTGGAGTGAAGAGACCGGCTAACTGAGAGTGTGAGAGAAAGACAGAGCGAGAGCCTGGAAGCTAAGTGTTGTTGTATGAGAAACGCTGGAAGTTACCTGTTGTTTCCCACCCCCCGAACCTTCCCCTGTGTGTCTGCTTGAGTACGTGTGAAAGTGAGAGGAGAGTGAAAGAGAGTGTGAACCTTGCCTTCCTGTGCCCCTTCCCCCTCCTCCCTCGGGTTTGTCAATCTTCCCTTCCCTGCCATGTGCCAGCCCCCTTCTCCCCCCTCCCTTGGGCTTTGGGTCCGCTTCCCCGGCTTTCCCACCACCAGGCCTGCACAGCTCTTCCACCCCCCCACCCCCCCGTTGTGGTGTGGGTCTTGAGTGTTGTGAGAGCGTGTGGGGCTCAAGAGTCCTTCCCTTTGCTGACGCCCTATGATGATAGGGACCTGGTCTCAGAGAGGCCGATAGGTCCACCTACTATCCTGACGGGCACGTTACCCACGAGAGATACTTCCAGCACTCCAGGGTTGGGCCCGTGTGTGAGGGAGCTGAGTCAGTGGATTCTTGATTCCCCCCTGTGGTTCCCCTTATTCCCCCCCATCAACCTCCCCCCATGAAATATTTAGGCTAATTTTGTCCTAATTCTGGTTTAAGCATGTAGATTAATAATAATAAGAATAAGAAGAATAAGAATAAGAATAAACCACCCTGTAAGAATATACCTTGGGAGAAGTGCTGCTTAGTCTATAAGAGATAACTGGAGAGATGGTCAAAACTGTAGCTTTTGGAGGCTGTCTGGAAAGTCAAAAATGAACTTGCAAGAAACCAAAGCTTACAGGCAGGAATACCATTTGCTATTTCAGCAGTCTGTCCAGTATTCATTGTTGTGTTATGATGGTGGCAAGATCAAGGCACAGAACCATACAAAATAGGCAAGGAGTTTATTCAAGATAAAAAAGAAATGACCCAGTCAGCATTACTTCCATGTAAAGCCATCAGTGTTATCCCGAAAACCAGACACTAAATATGTGGACCAAGATCATGTTGCTGAGAGATGTTTTATGCAAATCTCTTGACTTATCTGCTTTCAAGTTCTCGCCTTTAATGTTGCCTTAGTTTAAATAGTTTTATATTAATTTTCCTCATCATTTCTAAAGAAACAAAATACACTAAATAGTAAATACTAATAGATAGCCTCTCACAAAGGTCAAATCTTGTTTGTGTTTTCCCCCTCCATCACACAACACCAAATAACACACTTTGTACACCCTCACTATTAAGCTTGCAAGGGTATATATAAAATAGGGACATACAGTTCAGCTGCCCCAAGCCTGAGGCCCTCACGCTCTCTGGTGTAGCTGCATCCTTTGCCGCTGGGAGAGGGGTGGGAAGGACCCCATTCTTTCTTCTGCACCAAAGCCCTTTGCAAGCTAGCTAAGCCCCTGTTTTCCACAAGCCACATTTGAGATTTCATACTTTCATGGTATAAACAGATTAACAAGTTATGGCCACATTTACAATCAATCTACCCTCTTGGAATGAGAGAGAGAAATATCTGCCTTTGCATTTATTTTTATTTTTTATAAAGTACCAGCAAGCAATTAAAGAGAGAGGGTTATTATCACCAGGTATACTGCATGCTTAGTGTTGTACCTTTCCATCTACAGTTTTAAATGTACAAGACAAATTCTCCACCTCCCCTCCTTGGGGAGGAAGCAATTTCTCCCCATTCCTCTTATTAGGGAGGATGAGAGGAGAGGAGGCAGGGATAGATGCAGGCAGGCACCTATCCTGGCAGGGGTTGGTAGGCAACCCGCGCAGTGGTGTAAAAGGAAGCCCCCCCCCCCGCGATGTGGCTTCTGGGGCGCTATTTTAGGTCAGGTGGTTCCCCTTCACATTGCAAGGGCGCCGTTGGGACACGCAAGCTGGAGCTGCTAGAACCCGGCGAAGCCTCATTGATGGGGGACAGCTCTCTCCAGCAAGCATTCGGTTTAAAAAGTACTGCCTCTCAGCCGTTGATTGATTGATGAAACATCTCTTTGAGCCTCCAGAACAGGCAGATCTAGTCCATTGGACCTTAAAAACTGCCTTTTTGGTAGCTGTCACGTTCCTCAGATGTGTTAGTGAAATTGCTGCCATTTTTATGAAGGAACCCTACCTCCAGGTATTCCAGGACAGATTAGAATTTTCAGCTCACCCATCCTTTATAGCTAAAATAGTTTCTCAGCTTCATTTATCCCAAAAAATTGTTCTCCCCGTGTTTTCCCCTCCTCCTCATGTATCTGAGGATTTGGCCATGGCACGCACACACTAGAGCTGTAAAAAGAGCTGTCCTCACCTACTTAGATAAGACCAGAGATTGCAGGCTCTCAGACACTCTGTTTATCTCCCCATCCCTACCTAGGTTTGGTCAGAAGATCTCTTCTCAGACTATTTCCAAATGGTTGGTACAGCTGATCTCGCTTACTTACCAACTGAGCAGATTATAACCTCCACCTAATTTGAGAGCACATTCAATTAGGGCACTGGGTGCTTCTACGGCCACTTTTTCTAACATATCTCCACAAGAGATATGTAGGGCAGCAACGTGGAGCTCCCCGCATACCTTTATGAAGCACTATGCTCTCCACCTATTTTCCCAGCCCCACACGTCTCTTGACGTGTCTATACTGAATTCTGTTTTCAAACCTTTTTAAAAAAAAAACCACAAAAAAAACAAGACAAACACAGGAGAACCACTTGTTTCTATATAATAGCCTTTACTATATGTAGAGGTTCCATGTAAATATACTTACCTGTTTTACTACATAATAAACTCTTGTTCTTTTGCATGCAGTATGCATTAAGTTTGATTTTTGATAGAAAATTCCCCCACCGCCTATTTCTAGGCTTGGTACTCTTGGGAGGAGCCACTCAAAGAAGAACAGAAGGTTGCTACCTTGTAAATAAGGTTCTTCAAGATGGCTCCTAACATTCTCATAAATGCCCACACTTCCAGCCGTGCATGGAATTTTCTTCATAATCACTTAGGGTTGGAAGGAACTGTTGGGTTTAGGCAGGAAGGTACCTTATATAGTGTGGGGGTGCATGAACGTCATGTGGTTTTTAAATTAGTGAGCTTGGTATGTGTCATAAGAGAAGGGCGCACAAGCACAAACCCATTTGTTAGAATGTTTGGAGCCATTTCGAAGAACCTTGTTTACAAGTTCCCTGCCACCCACCGCTCCCGGCCCCCCCCCCCAATCTGCCGCTCCAGGCGGCTGCCTAGTGCATTGGGGGTAAGAGGGTAGTACTTGCCCTAGCCCCTCCCCCCTCAGGCATCTAATTTCCCTCCTCCCAAAGGCAGCTGGGGAGGCGCCCCCTGCCATTCCCTCCCCCACTGTGGGCAGGGACCAAGCTGAGGCAAGGGAGTCTCCCACCCCACTCTCCTCAGAGCCTCCCGCCCCACTCTCTGTTTAAGGGGGAGGAAGTTAAAGGCAGCCACATCAGCAAACAGGCAATTAGGCACGCAGTAGTTGTAATGAGAGTTGAGGAGCCATGTCAGCCACAAAAATATCTATAGCATTGTCCACTCCTCCACTAAAAATCCTGTGGGTAGCAGAAACAGTTTATTGTTTTATGATTGAAACTGCAATTATTCATGTAACTTTAGAAGTAATATATGATCTTTTTGACTGCATCCTACATTTAGGGGAGAAGGAGAGATGAGACATCTGACTGCCGGGGCTGAGAGAGAACAGCAGGAAATGGATCAGTCCAATTACAACCTGTTGTGTGTGTATCTGAAGCACTCAAAGCTGGCCAGTGTCAGAGAGGATGCTGGACTGACCCACTATGTAATGTATATTATGGTATCACAGTAATTGATCTGCACAATTAGGTTGCTGTGGCAAATGAAAATTTAGCCACTGCTAAGAAGAACAGAGAATAAAAGTGGCATGGTATGTAAACACCGCAGACAACTGTAACAGCATTCATCTACATATCTGGGTCCATTATCAAATAAAAAAGCACGATGACGAAAAGTCATAATACAGTAAACCAAAGTGAAGGGAAATAGGAAACATTTGAAAAGAAAAGGGGAAATACCTAAAGAGAAAACTTAGCATATCCAAATGCTAGGGTACCTGTGGCATCATGTGTCCATGACGAACAATAGACTGCATAGGATAAGAAAATGTACATTTGAATATAAGCTTTCAACTAACCTCTCACCACTCCATTGTGTCTGAAAGGGAGGAGGATGTTCTGTAATACACTTTATTCCACCTGCTGCTACCTCATGTTCAAATGTCATGAACACTTTCCTTCCAACATCTTGCCTATGTGAGGAGTTGTCGAAGCAGAAACTGCTGTTGAAAAACATGAGGCACAGTGGCCCAGGGTGCTGCTTCCATAGCACATGGCTTTATTTTCCGCAGCCGGGAGAAAGAAAGTCTCTCAAAGGCAAAAAGAATCAGGTTTTGAGATTCACACATGGTGTTTCTTTAATCGTCCGTTCTTTTATGAACTGCCAGGATAATAATCTCAGTACCAAGGAAAACAGAAGAGCAATTGTCATTCCTCAGCAGGGGTGGGGAAACTCTTTCCACGCAGCATTGCTTTGAACATTAATGCAATTTCTGAGGGCCTCATAAAAGTTGGAAGCAGGGGTGCTCAAGGGATGCACTCAGGAAGAGGTAGGGATTCCCGATTCCTCAGGAAGAGGTAGCCAATGCAGCCCCACAACCTGCATTTCTCATAAGTGTCCTCTGGCATATCTAGCCACCCTAGGAAAGAGGAGGCTCCAGAACATGGATCTGTACCTTATCCTCTCCTTCTTTCTGCTCCTGTACACTGAGCTCAATCTTTCAGTGTTTTGGGGAAGGAACTGGAAAGGGACCAAATAAAAACTACCCACAATCCATATTTGGTCCCTGGGCCCAAGCTTCCCCCAACCCTTTTCTATAGCCACCTCTCCCACTAACTCATGAGTAACACTTATGGATGTCAAAAGGAGTCTCCCATCCTGGTTCCTCTCACCTGGGAAGATGCTATTCAACGCGCGATTCTGAAGGTAGCAAACAAAGTAAGAGGCATTAAAAATATAAAACATCAAGTTACTGAATAATGATTTTAACCTTCCATTTTTAAAAATTGGAAGTTCATAATTTTCACTTCGAACACAAAACTACTATAACAGCCTGAAAGATTACACAAGAGCCACTGTTCTTCCTCAAATCTTACAACAAGTCCTACTAACTCATAACAGAAATGCTTGTGTTGTTAAAGCATAGGTCCACTGAAGAAACGAAAGGACAATACATCTTTAATCCACAATGCATCACAAAATGCATTGTGTTCGCAGGAGGGGCGGGGTAGAAATTCAGAAATAAAATAAATAAAATAAAAGCCTATTTGCTTACTCCAAAATGACAGCTCTAAATGAAGGGAGAAAGAGACAAGGGACAAATTAGTTAAGATGATACCTTTCGTTACCATACAGGGACTGGAATAAAATTTTAGCATGAACCTGTTGCTTTTATTTTGTCAGGGCTCGTCACCACTGTCTCCACTTCCAGCCGCACAGGGAGAAGCGTGTGCTGCGCAGAAGTGGGGAAACGTCCGGGGGTGTTGCCCCGCTCACGGTGGGGGCGGAGCTGGCTCCACCAACGCCACAATCAGTGGGGAAGAAGGAGAACGGCAGGGCGGGGCCCTCTGGCGTGTTGCGCCGCTCCGCACGTTTGCACACTCCAAGAGTCAGGGCCAACACTACTTAAGGGAAGGCCAGAGACACAGTCATTGCCGGTGATCAGCAACACTGTGAGAAACTGGCCCCCTGCGTGGACTTATGTACTTTGGAGTGTGGGAGCGTGGTGCGTGGTTGCTTACATATAGGGAGCGGGTGGTGAGGGTTGTGCGGGATTGCGGAGGCACCCCCTGTTCCTACTGCTCTGTCTGGATCCCTCCTACCCTGTAACCCAAGGCCAAGTGGTTCTGCAGGCATCCTCCCATTTCCACTGGGTCTGGCCCCTCCTTCCCTTCACTCGCCCAAGCACAATTTTCCTCCCTGGGCACTGCATAGGGTTGTGTGGTGGTGTGGGTGATAGCGGGTGTAAGTGGTGTATGGGATATCTGTATCGAGTGGAGGGGCTCCACTCAGGGCATTGCTGTCTCCCCCCCTGTGATGATCTGGCTTCTTCCTGTCCGGGAAGTTCAGGGCCATATAAGATCCTGAGGGGTTGTTTTTCCCCCACAAGACTGTGGAGCCTTTTAGTGTGTAAAGGAGTGCGGACGTTTGAGTGTGATGTGCGGGTTTCCCCGGGTCTGTGGTCCCTTCCTGTTCCCCCCACCCTAACATATTTTGATATATTTTTGCATCTAAATAGATGTTTAGAGTGTTTTATACAAACATGGTCAAAAAAGAGCTCTTCTCACAGTGGACTATGTCACCATCTTTTCCATCATTCTGGCTTGGAATGGGGGTGTACCATCTTTGCCTTGGTCCCCCACTTTATAGCCTCATAGGCCGCTTTTAGATGTGTGCCGCGCGTGTAAAAATTCCACGGACAGGATTTACACACACCATTTCGCACGTTAATGCCGGCTGTGCATTCTTTTAAAACCATGAACTAAATATCTCAATATCCATTTCACGCTGCGTGTGCGCCACACATGTCTAAAAGCAGCCTTAGGCCGCTTTTAGATGTGCAGCTGGGATCAGGCGCGGGACCGGCAAAACAGCCACGGCACTGTTTTAAACAAACCAGAAGCGGAAGTTGTGCGCGTGATCTGGGGCCGCGCATTCTTTGCCGACCGCGAGCGAACCACCCTGATCTCTCTGGGGTGACATACGCGGCCGGAAAAGAATGCGCGGCGCCCGATCACGTGCACAACTTCCGCTTTCGGTTCGTCTAAAACAGCGCCGCGGCTGTTTCGCCGCTCCCGCGCCTGATCCAGCTGCACGTCTAAAAGCGGCCTTAGTCAGGCTATGTAACTCTTGCAGATTCTTCCTACATAAAGTTTTCAAGATCCCACCTTACATCTCCATCAGTATAACCAAAACTCTAATAAAGGCAGCCCTCTTCATCTTATTTCTTGGTTATTAAAACAAGCTCTTCTGTGGTTGGTTTCACAATTCTAATTTTGCTACATTTATTCCATTCAGAGGCAATTTCCCTAGTTTATCACTTTGACCACATCACCCATCTCTCTGTGACTCCCTCCATCACCTCATATGCAAAAGTACTGATCTTCAATTTTAAGGTCCTTCACGCAGAATTGTCAACTCTCATGATTTAATTAGGAATCTGGCAATTTTATTTGGTTTTCTAATAGCCAGATGAAATTGAGAGATTCTCAGCCTTTTAAAAAATTTTCCACCCTTTATGGTTACAGAGAAAAGCTTGAAAACATGATTGACAGATGCCCTTAAAACAAGACCACCAGAAAATAAAAAAAGCCACTGATTACCTCATGTTCTTTAAGTCATAAGATTTTTGCACTTCTGAGGTTGGCAACACTGTTGGCCTATCTCCGTCCTCTCAACTCTCCCACACTAGCAACAAGGTTAGCTTACTCTTGTCTCTGTTCTTTAGAGATGTAAATGCTTATTGGTCATATGCTAAACTTGATGGCAGACACATTCATGTTTCTCTGTTGCCCCTTATATTCCCCACAAAATATTCATCAGACTACCCGACTGTCCTTGTTCAATTATTTGTATAGGATTATTCTGTCAAGCCAGGGTAGTTATTCTGGAGGAATTAATTCGGAGGAATTACCACCCTCTCTTTCTGTTCCCAAAAACAGTATATTATATTGGAAACCAAAAAATTGAGAAGGAAATTATTTTTAAAAATTGAACTGGGAGTTGATTTTTCTGGGACCAGAAGTTGATTTTCCGGGACCGGAAGTCAACTTTTCAGGATGGAAAATAAACATTAAAAAAATCGGTATTAGAAGTAAAAAAAATTAACATAAAAGTCAAAAAAATCGGTAGTCAACATTCTGGAACATCAGGTACCGGATTTAGGTCACAATCGGGTACCAATCAGTACCTAATGTTGCCAGGTCAATTCAGGTATTGGAAATCCATCGACTATGCCAATTTTTGCAGGTATTCATTTCAGTGCAATCCCCTGATCTTCTTGATTGGGAACTTGTAGGGAACTGCCAGCAAGGGGAGCTGGACTAATAAGATGTCAGTGAGGCAGAAATGTTTTCCCTCACACAAAGGAGGAAGTGCTGAGGGTGGCTGGGACAGCAGAAGGGTAAATGTTTTGGTGTAATTACCTCCCGCCAGTACAAAAGGACAAGCTCTGTGGTGTACTAAGAGCACTGCCTGCTTTGCTGCTTAGTAATGTCTCACTGATTCTTTACAGTGCGTGTTTGTATAGTACAGGGCCTAGTGCAACGGGGCTCTGCTCTGCAACTGGGGTTCCTTGGGATTTCAAAACAATCATACATCAGAAATAATATGCCAGCCAATTCTTTTTGATAAGGAACACATGCATACAAAATCTACCTACAGTACACAGATATCCTTTGATATTCTTGAAATTAGGTCCCTTCTGTCCTCAGTTCTTTTACAGTTTCTCCAAGGGTGGGGGGGAAACGTTTACATTTCTGAGATGTGTTAAAAGCACAATTATTTCTGTATTTGCAGTCCTTATGCTGTAACACCTCCTTCACATCACTTCACTCCCAAATCTGCTAATTTGTTTTTGTAATTGTTCTAAGTTTGTACACTTATATGGTCTTAAAGGTCCAGAAGAAAGTTTATGGAAGTATTTTTTTAGGAAAGAAAAAAACCCCAGAGTTTTTAATAACTGATCATCTGTATTAAGTAAGCATTATGTTTCAGAACATTTGCAAATATAGTGGGACCTCCTACACGATGAATGATGCTCTTATTTATAATTTTCCAAAAAATTAAATTTAGATCCAATCTTCCAAACATATAAGTTTTCATCTGGAGTAGGGTTTCCAAAAAAACCATTAACTTGATCTCACCACAAGAGCGGAGGCAAAGCACATCCAACTAGATGATACACACATTCCTGTCTAGGGAGGTAGTTGTTACTGGCAAGGTTACTGTTGGCGGGAACATTCCAGGAGATAACCAGTTCCTAGAAAAACTCAGACAGCATCTAAGAGGTCTCAGTGACTCTCTGAAGAGCCCTTGAGTTTTCTGCAGTGCACAGCACCAAAATCCAGAAACCTGAACTTTTGGATGCAAAGAGCCAATGAGGTAAAGAGAGGGTTGACAAACCACTGCAGGAGCAATGTTCATGTATATACTCTCTTCCAAAGTGCCTGCCACAGGAACTACCAACTCGTAGGGTAGCTACTTCTTATTTTGGTAGTGCTTTCAACAAGGACGTTCATTTCTTTTAATCTTCTTATTTATGAATTTATTTCTTTAAGCATATTAAGAGATTTAATATGCTCACTCATTAATGCATTTCTTTTTATATATATAATATTAGCCAAGCACCACACAATTAGGACAACCCCATATATTGGAGCAAGGCAGGTCTTAACATTTCTGGGGTCCTTGATAGTCATATTTGGGAGAGGGATTGGGGCCCCTGTGCCCTGCCCTAGAAGTAGAGAAAATAGCGGGGTGGGGGCAGTCTTCCTAGGTCACCCTGTGGTAAGGCTGGCTCTCTGAAGGAGGACCATGTAAGCATATCAAGTAGGGTTGAAACTTGGTCTTTGGAAAACTTCGGAATTCACCAAAGATTAAGGTATTCAGTTCTGAAAGTCCAATGTTCCAAGGACCAAGGCCGTTCTTCGGAAAACTTCAAAAACCTCTTTGCACATGGGGAGACAGTTGAGCTTCTTCTGGAAATGAAACTTAGTGCCATATTAAGTAGGAGGGAGGTATGGGAAGGGACAGTTGAGTGATGGTAAGCCAGATGGCAAGTTTTGATTGGCTGGCAAAGCCAGATGGCAAACTTTTGATTGGCTGGCAAAGTAAAATAAAAGTGGCTGCAACCATTTTCCATTCTCTTTGGTGAATGTGGCTGTGTGCTACAGTGCTGGATCTGTAAGTAATAGGCTGGGGGGGGGGGGGAANGGTGTCTGGCTTGGCCCTGACCTGGCATGGCATGATATAGTTTGGCCTGTCCTGTCCCTAGGGCTAATGCTGGGGGATGGAGGTTACCTTTACTATGCCATGCTTTTAAAAAATAATAATAATTGGGTGCCACATTGCTTCTAATTCTGTTTGCTGCTTGGTTGGTACTTGGCACCATGAGGCCAGACTGGGATCGCTCTGCCTGGCTCCACTTCCCCTTGCCTAGTCCAAGTTATCAGTGCCACAGTACCAATACCATGCCAAGAGGGTGCCCCTGGAGGGGTGTGTGAATGTCTGGTTTCTTAATTTTGTGAGCGCTGGGATTGCTGGCTTTTGGTGGCCAAATCTCCATACATCTGCACACGGTTTTGTGGGGTTGTGTGTGTTGTCTAGGCTGTGGCATGGCACAACAGAGCCTAATTGTAAAGTGTAACTTCTACTGTTCTGCCAGCTGCTTGGCACCATGAGGCCAGACTGCAGTCTCTCTGCCTGGCTCCACTTCCCTTTGCCTGGTCTGTTCAAGTTACCAGTGCAACAATACCAATGCCATGCCAAGAGGGTGCCCCTGGGGGGGAGTGAATGTCTGGTTTCTTAATTTTGTGAGTGCTGGGCTTGCTGACTTTTCATGGGATTTGTTTCTCCATGAAGCTTTACACGGTTTTGCAGGGTTGTTGTATTCTTGAGCCAATGTCCCATTCTCCCTAGCCTGAATTTTTGTGCACTGCTTGGTTGGCGAAATGATTAATGTGGGTGCACTCACTGTTGATGTTGAATCGTGCTGTGGGTACACTACTGTTGGGATGTTTTGGATTTCTGGACGTAGCTTCACTTTGTGAGGTTGTCTTCTGGAGCAATTGTTCCACTCTTGCTAGCCTGGTTTTCTGGGTAGTGCTTTGGCTGAAGGTTCAAGAACTTTGCCAAGATGTGACCAGCCGGGGCACTGGGGGAATACTTTCTAGTTTCTTTCTGGTTAATATGATTGGAGGCAGAGGAGGAAGGACTGCATGTGTTGTTGTGCACCCTGATTGGCTAGGCAATTAAGGGGGGGGAGGAAGGGGTGAATGTGCTATTGTGCACTCTGATTGGCTAGACAATTAAAGGGCTGCAGCTGCTGCACATGGCAACACCTGCTGAGGCACGACCTGGCACCAAAAAGTTCCAAAGTTTCTGAAGTTTCCAGAGGTCCAGAATTCTGAGTCCAAATTCTGAAACTTTGGAAATAGCACTGAAGTGCCACCGAGTACCTGGGCCGATTACTAGGAACTTCAGAATTCAGCCCAAGTACCCAGAAGTACTATTCATTACAGCCCTAATATCAAGGAATTGATTTCATAGAACATTATTCAGAAGATATGGAGAAAGATGTACTAATCTGTATAACAATATGAAATGTTAATGTAACTTTCTACATGAATTATGTACTTATCCCATGCTTTATATTCATGGCAGATGATAAATCGCCTATCATCTCTGATAAAACTCTAACACATCTATAAATAAAATTGCAATTTCTAACTAGAAGTTTGGTTGACATGCTAAGATTTTGACAAATCTCAAATAGCAATTGGACGTTACAGAGTATGCACATGTAACATTGCAAGAAATAATTTTACTTACACAGAGCTCAAATAATTGCTGTTAAAGTTTTTGCACTCATTTCTTAAACAGTTTTAAAAAATGCCACCGCCCTTTGACTAGGCTTTTGTTTTTCACATGCTAAAAAGGACTTGCCTTCTATGGAATTTAAGATATTGGAGGAGAAGAAGTTTGTTTTCTCTCTTGTATTTTTGTTTCAGCAGAGGACACTGGGCTGAATTCAGGCACTTGACTTGCTGAGTGGTTCTCACCTTGTCTTTTCTGAATTGCAACTACTACTGATATAAACCTGCAAGTGCATTTTGAAGTAATATTACAATTCCCCACATAGAATAACTTTTATCCAATGAATCGGATTTTTTTTTTAAAAAGCACTGAAATCATGGTCATCAGCAGCCTTACCCAGGGCTGGCATTCATGAACTCTTATCTGCAGAGTACATGAACTTTTTTGTATTTATTTATTTATTTATTTATTTAATAAATTAATATCCCGCCCCTCCTGCCATGCAGCCCGGGGCGGCTTACAACAATAAAACACAATAAAAACAATTTAAAACACTCAATACAAAAAGTATTTAAAAAACAGGGCTAGCAATATATAGATTAAGTGGGGGAGATATAAAACCCCTCACCCCACCCTCTCATCCTCCCCAAAGGCCTGGGCAAACAGCCAGGTTTTACAACATCGCTGGAATGTCAACAGGCTTGGGGCCAGGCGAGCTTCCTCTGGAAGGGAGTTCCAAAGGCGCGGCCCAGCCACCGAGAATGCCCTTTCCATTGTGGCCCCCCACTTAACATGGGGGACTCCAAGAAGGCACCCCCGGCAGATCGCAGAAGCCGCCCTGGGGCGCGGAGGGCGAGGCGGTCCCTGAGGTATGAGGGGCCCAGACCGTATAGAGCTTCATAGATCAACACCAACACCTTGAACCTGGCTTGGCACGCTATCGGCAGCCAGTGCAGAGCTCGGAGCACAGGTGTAATATGCTCCCGACAGCCCGTCCCCGTAAGGAGGCGAGCCACCGCATTCTGCACCAGCGGCAGCCTCCGGACCAGGAACAAGGGAAGCCCCATGTAGAGCGCGTTACCAGCCTCGAGGTGACGAAGGCATGGATGAGGGTGGCCAGGTCCGGGCCGGAGATGAATGGACGCAGCCTATGAACCAGATATAGCTGGCGAAAGGCAGCCTTAGCAACTGCCTCCACCTGCCGCTCCAGATGACGGTCTGCTTCCAATATCACCCCCAGACTCCGAACCTGCTGAGCTATAGGAGGGCGAACCCCCCCAACCAGAGGGGCCACTACCTCCCTTGCTCTCCCCATCAACATCACCTCCGTCTTATCGGGGTTGAGCTTCAGTCTGCTCAGCCGCATCCATTCCGCCACGGCCTCCAAGCATTGGGATAGCAACGAGACAGCAGGGTCTGGGTCAGTTGAAAAGGAGAGGTACAGCTGAGTATCATCAGCATACTGGTGACACCGCACCCCGAACCCTCTCACGACCTCCCCCAAGGGCTGCATATAT
>QEPC01001041.1:6041027-6066886 GCA_003113815.1 Sphenodon punctatus | reverse complement strand
AAAAAATCCGGTACCCGGAATCCGGTACCCCGGACCGGATTACCGGGTCGAATCCAATAATGCCGGTACGCCCGGTACTGGCATTATCGGATACCGGATTTTACCGGTTTCCCGCCCCTAGTTGTTACACCTGCTTGAAGAAAGATCTACAGTTACTCCATATTGAACTCATTCACTCCAATGAAATCCATATCCTATGATTCTTGTAGAAGAGTACTCACCCCAGCAAGTATTTGCATGGTCAGAACCACTCTCCTACCTTCTTCTGCAGGGACTTCAGGACAGCAGATTTCTTCTTCTATGCTCTTTTAGTGTCGTGTTGCATCGTGTCGTGCAGTGTGACACCCATCATCAAGTTCAGACACAGTTTCTGGGCCCTCAGCCCTTTCCTGAAGCAAGCCTCTCTCTGAGTTGTTCCTATAAGACAACCCTCTTCCTGCAGGCCCTAGTTTGTGGCTTCCCAACCTGGGCAGATCCTCTCCTTGCTCCCTCCTGGTGGTCTGCCCACCTGACCTTTATACTCAGCTTTACAAAGGTTCCTGTTCCCTCCTGCTCAGGCAGTGCCAATTAGGCTGAGGCATGTATGAACTGACCAGTTGAGAATTTTGGATTCAGATTAATCTATTTCTTTTCATAACAGGCTGTTACAGGTTAATCTGAAGCAGGCCGTAAATAGGCCTGCCATTTATGGATCTGCTGTTATGGTTCTGTAGTTTCCCCCTCCCCCATCCTCTGAGGCCTTGGAGTGGTACTTACTGGCCTCTGAGGGCTTGACTTGAAGCACTACCGCTGCTGTGGGTGTTCCAGCACTGTGCTGCGCTCCCTGCTCTAGAGCATGCATGTGCAAAACGTCCATTACCCATAACTAAAATGGTGACAATATCATTTTGGCCACCATCATTTTGGCAAAGGGTGGCAGCCATTTTGTCCATGCCCAAAACAGCCGATAGCCATTTTGCACATGCACGATCTGGAGCAGGGAGCATGCTGCAATGAGGGAGCCTGCTGGAGCATCCACAGTAGCAACACCAGGGCCCCAGGGAATGGGGGAGGTCAGAACCACTGTCCTGGGGGGTGGGGGTGAGTTTACAGACTGGTTTCCCATTGACTTCAAATGAGAAAAATCCAAAACTGTAAATCTGAATCCGGAACTAAATCTGGATTCCCACAAGAAACGGGAGGGGTAGAAGGAGGGACGAAAACAGAATTCCCTCTGGTGGACCACTCCTAATGGTCTGAGAGCAAAACCAAGTTGTCAGGAAGCAGGTCCTTAAGATAGCAGCCTGTCACAAATCCCCACTGGCAAAGAAGTACAGTCCATATAAACCACAAGTAAAATGAGCTGCTACTGTTCACATATATATTCAATTGCAGCAGCATTGGAGTGCAGCTATCTACTGCACTGCTCAATAAACTACTTTGTACAGAAACAACTGTAAGTAAGTAACCTTAGTCAAACTATCCAAAAATAAATTCATAAATTGCATGCCGTCCAACACTGGATGGAGAAAAAGAGGTACATTTCATGCCACCCCTCATTTGCATACATTTGCATGCAGTTATTATTAAGTATTTATATGAAAATTTGTAATAGCTCGCTAACTTTGGGGCTGGAAAAAAGGGTGTCTCTGTGAGAGGCTCTGTATACACATACACATATGTGCAGAACTGATGGTTTGCATTAAAACTCAGTCTATTAAACAGTCCAAATTCTCAGATGGGTACACTGACTTTGGTCCGAAAGTCATACACTTGGAAAATCCCAGGTTTGTGGGATTTCGTCACTTTGGTGACAGTCCCTTTCAGCGCACTAAAGAGTCATCTCTCTCAAACACACTCACTCACACCTTCCTTCTCTTTTCATTTTCAGCCCCATTCTGCCTAGGTGAAGGTTCAGCTTTATCAGTGTTGCCTTGAATGTAGCTAATTGCTTTCAGCTTGTTAAAAGCTGGCTGGCTTCTGAGTTGCTGTTAGAACAGAAGTATAATGAGTTCAGTTCTCTGTTGAGCTGATCTCAGAGTGGCTTTAATGGTCTGTTACCACAGTTATGAAGTTAGTATAGCACTTCAAATTGTACAAGCCACTACCACTCTGATAAATTCCATTTACTCTTTTTTAAAAATCCGTCCCTTTTTGTCCAAAATCGAGTGGAGGCCACAAGTATTGTAATGTCTCTAAGGACACTACGAGGCGGTAAGCACGGACTCCACAGGCTGCATTTGAACAGGCTTTATCGGGAGCTACCAAAACCTGACAGCCCAGGCTCAACTGCCTACAGTCAGTCTCAGCCAGATAAACATTCCCTGGTTCCCTTAAAGCGACAGGTCAACACAAGTATTTTGCTGGTCTGATGTTATAATCGAGTTTAATGTATATGGCTATGTCTCCCAGATTTGGTGTCCAGTCCCAAAAATGGTGTATAACAGGCTGGTGTATTTTCAAGCAACTAAAGGAATTCTCCTGTTTGGTTTCTGTGCAGAATATCCCAGTTTTGATCCCTACTTTACAATCACAGTATCTGTATGGAGATTGGAGATGGTCTTATTCATTACATTGACATGTTAAGTGGCCAGTTTGTTGTTAAGCTTATACTCAACACATAACCCTTCTCATTCTGTTCTTCTTGGGGAAGAGCAGCATCTAAAAGTACCCTGGCTGCCAGATGAATCAACATTTGGTGCTACGTAACTAACTAGTAAATAATAATAATAATAATAATAATAATAATAATAATAATAATACAGTGGAGCCACTGAAAGCGTAAGAGAGCCTGGTGGTACTGAGCTGGAGAAAAGGAGATAGAGGGGGAGAAAGGCAAGGAACAAGAGAAGACCAAGCGGATTTTCAGGCGTTAGAAACAGCACTGGGACAGCTTTTAGACAATGAAGCAGACAAACAGGGAGTTCTAAACCACAGCTTTAAATTAGTGAAATACACTTAACCAGTGAGAGTCCGTACTGAACTTCTTTGACATAAATAAAAAAGTGAAAATAATTAGACAAGGCAAGAAAAATAAATGACAAGAGAACAGGCGCAGTGCAAGCATCTCCACTGAAACAAAAAATCAATAAATAAGAGGTGCTATTAAATTAAATTTCATATAATAAATAGAAGTTCTATCTATCTATACATTGTTTCAGTGGGCTCTTGTGTGTCTTCCATGCAAAAGAAAAGAAAAAAGCAACAGCAAAGTAGAAATTATGACGGTCAAGGAGGAATCTGTCAGATTCAGGATTATGTAGCATTTGGATTCTAACCATATTATGTACCGATTTTTCTTTTCCCATATATTCTACAGGGAATCAGGGCCAACTCAAAATTCTCTTCTCTCACAACCTTATTAGAACCCACCTCCTGAGGATTCCTACAGGAAATATGATCCTGTCACATAGCTGACTATCAAACCTGTGTCACTGCCAGGAAGGAAGAAAACTGAGCCTCTCTCCCCTCAGTTTAAAAACAGGAAAGCCAAACATTATTAATTATTATTATTATAAGCATTTATATATAGTGCCAGAAATGTACCTGGCACTTTACAGAGAATAAAATAGACACAGTCCCTGCCCGAGAGTTTACAATCTAAAGACAGAGGGAGGGGAGACAGGGAAGGGGGAACAGAGGGAAAGACAAGGGTTGCAACATTCACGAGAATGCGAGAACTCAGGTACACGTTCTTGGTTTGGTTACAGTAAATAGGAGCTTGCAGATAACAGGTAGGGGATAATCCTGAGTGGGGGTGATTAGCAGGAGTTAGGAAATAGGGGCGGGAAACCGGTAAAATCCGGTATCTGATAATGCCGGTACCGGGCGTACCGGCATTATCGGATTCGACCTGGTAATCCAGTCCGGGTACCGGATTTTTTTACATTGCAGCCATTTAAAAATGGCTGCAATGTAAAAAAACTTAAAGCCCCAGCAAAAAAGTTTTTTTAAAAAAACCCTCCCCGAGTCCAGGCTGCGCGGGTGGAAGGGGGGACACCCCCCACCCACCCTGCCCAGCCTGGATTTTTGTTTTAAAAAAGACCCAGAGGCGAGCCCACCCCCCAGCACCAGCGGCCGCGGCGTCCCCGCAGCTGCCGGTAAGTATGACCCGATCCCTGGGGGGGGGGTGTTTAACACCCCCCCAACCCCCCAGGGATCACCCCTACTAAAGTTCAGTGCGCTTACCTTGCTTGCGGAGCTCCGGCGGCGGCAGCGGGCGGTCTGGCGGCCTCAGCGCCGGCTGTGGCTGCCGGCGTCTCTGCGCGCATTGGTGGCGGAGCCATTTTGTGGAGTGTCCTGACGTGGTTGGAGGGGACTCTGTTTGGCTCAGTCACACCTGGTTGCTGGATGGACCCACCCCCACCCCCGGCTCCCTTTGGGACAGAGACTCTTTTTTGGAGGATTGGATCAGACCAGTATCTGGATTCCTGCTGCGTGAAGTGGGGTGAGTATTAAATTGGGGGGGGAGAGGGAGGGAATGTGAGACACTGGGGGGGAGGGAGGTAGACTGGGAGGCAGGCAGCTACTGGGCCCCAAATGAGGCTGCACTGGGGGGGGAGGGGGAGTTAGGAGTGGGGGCATGGAGGCCGAATGGGGCTGGGGAGAGGGGACTCAGTGAGTCTGACTGGGAATGGGGCTGGGGTGGAGTGGAGGAGGGGTGGAGTGGGACTCGGAGACACGGGAATGGGGGAAAGGGGTGCACTGGGAGACAATGGGGAGGGGTGGGGGACTTGGGGAGTCTGTTTGGGAATGGACTAGGGGAGGGGGTGCACTTTGAGATGAGGGGGTGGGGGGAATGGAGAGGGGATGCACTGGGAGACAATGGGGAGGGGTGGGGGACTCAGACTGAGCAATGGGGCTGGGGGTGGACTGGGAGACATGGATGGAGGAGGGGGTGGACTGGGAGATGCATGGGGGAGGGGGTGCAACATATGTGAAGTGAACCATATTTGGGGGAACAAGTGGAACTCCTCGCTGCTGCTTTTGTGGTGTGTTGAGGATAATATGGTTGGCTTAAGTTTAGGGTTACCATATATGCAAATTTTTAGAGGACACTTATGAGAAATACAGGTGCTGCCTTGGAGATATGGTTTCAGTGGTGGTTTGCTTTTGCTTGTTGTGTGTTTGCCGGTGCACTGCTGGTTTAACTTTCCCTCCTCCTCCCCCAGGCATGTGCAAAGGCCGTGGCCATTTTCTGGGGCCCCACTGATCATGGCTACTCTGGGTTAAAATTGGTCCCTTTCCTACATGTAAATTGTCTGCTTTCTGTTTTCCGGGTGGGGGACCTAGGGGTTTGGATGGAGGAAGGCTTTCTAAAAAATCCAATCTTTGCTGGAATGTTCCTTGCATTTTAAAATGACCCTGCCCTTTGCAGTTTGGTGGGATTTTTTATTTATTTATTTTATTTAAAATGTATATCCTGCCCCTCCTGCCCTCAGGGCAGCCCAGGGCAGTGAACAACATTCAATAAAAACAATATAATTTTTTAAAAAACAATTAAAAATACACTATGTGGGGAAAACCCCACCCCTACCCCTTGCCAAAAGCCTGATGGAACAGCCAGGTCTTACATATACGCCAAAACAGCAGGAGAGTGGGAGCCAATGTTGTGAGATAAAATGGCCTCCGCCTCTCTAGTAGAGAGACCATTTTGTGAATTTGTGTGTCTACTGGTTGTGACTACTCTTATAAAATGGTCCTGACCCTCCCGTTGCTGTTTTACAGCTGCTCCCTGCTGCTAGAAAGTTGTTTGGTGGCAACGCAGGCCTGCAACAGGGCAAACCATTTAAAAAAGGCCTGTTTGCTTGGACAGGCATTTGGCTGTCGGGAATAGGGGGTAGCTACTAGGGATGCTGGTCTCGCTGGGCCAGTTTTGCTTGCAGTGCCAGCCTGCAACAGGGCAAACCGTTTTTAAAAGGCTTGTTTGCTTGGACAGGCATTTGGCTGTCAAGGATAGGGTGTAGCTAGCTACTGGCTGCAGACAACAAGGAAACCCTTTCCCCCATCCCCCACTGAACCCATCTCTTCCCCTTCTTCTTCTCGTGCTTCAAAACCAAACCCTTTCCCCCCCTACTTTTCATCTGGCCTGTCCTTCTCTTCCCTTTCATTCTCTTTTGATTCCGCTTGTCGCAGGACAGGGAGCTAACTCAGTCTTCCCAGTTCTCCAAGCCAGAAGGAATGCTTGTCCCAAAGCCTACACCTTTAGAAGATTACAGGTGGCCAAGGATGCCATGAAAATCGAGGATTCGAGGGTTCAGGATAAAGGTAGGCGATGGCAACGTGATCTATTTTTTTAACCTACTACGGTTAATTTGGACCCAGTGGGAAAGAGAGTGGACAGGACCCCAGTAAGAGGGCTCTCTATCCCCCAGTGGCAGCGCTTCACACAGCAGCATTCCCAGCGTTAGCTAATGTAATGTCCATCCAATGTTAAGCCTGGGAACTCCTTGCTGCTGGGTTATGCCACACCATTGGCCTACCATTGCCCTGGCTCTGCCTACCATTGCCTTGGCTCCACCCCTAGGCCAGGCTCTGCCCTAGACCTGCTGGCGGCAGGTTGAAGCCACCCACTGCCCCACCAGCCTCCAAACCCACCAGCCGCCACTGATCAGCACATAGGGGAGAAGGTGGATTTTTAGATATGCAGGGCCCAAGCCATTAAGGGGTTTATAGGTCAAAATCAACACCTTGAATTGTGCCCGGAACACTACTAGTAGGGCTGAAAGTTCCTTCTCTCTTTTTTTTTTTCCCCTCGGCAAACATGCCAGTCCTCAAAAAGGGCAGTTGGTCCACGCATGTGTAATGGCCATTTTGCAAATGCGCAGATTAGCTGCCTTTTTCCAAAATGGTGGCGACGCTATTTTGGAAAAAGGCTGCGCATGTATGGAACAGCCAGGTGGCCATTTTGCACATATGCAGTAATTGTTTATTTTTACACTGAGAAATACCAAGAATTCATACTGGGACTGAAATCTCAGTCCCAGTTCTTGCATTCTCAGTAGGGATGGGAATTTCCATTTCTGATAGAACTGAAACAACCCGAAAACAGCCATTTTGTTTCTATCCGAAATTTGGATTCTCAGTTTGGTTTTGGTTGTTTCAGATTTGTTTGCATCAAATTATTTTTTTCTTTTTCTTTTTAATGCAAAAAATAATTAATCAATGCAAAAAAACCAAAACGAGAAACAAAATTCTTGGAGAACCGAAACCGAAAAGACTGAAACCGAAATTGGTTCCCGAGTCCCATCCCTAATTCTCAGTATTTCTCATTTCTTAGTGCTTCTCATTTCAGCACTAACTCCTGACAGCCAGTGCAGATCTCGAAGCACTGATGTAATGTGTGCCTGGAGACCCACTCCTCATCAGAAGGCAGGCCACTGCATTCTGCACCAATGGCAGTCTCCAAACAGTCTTTAAGGGCAGCCCCACATAAAGTGCGTTGCAGTAGTCTAGCTTCAAGGTTACGAAAGCCTCGATGAAGGTGGCCAGATTTGAACCAGATAGAAAAGATCTCAGCCTCCTCACTAGATGGAGTTGGTGAAAAGCACTCATGGCCACTGCTGCAACCTGATGTTCCAGGTGCAACGTGGGATCCAGGAGCACCACACGGCTGTGGACGTGAGTGATCAGAGCAGGCTGGACACCCTCAATAATAGAGGTCCCCATTCCCCCCATAAACATGTCACAGAGCAGACCAACCACCATCACTTTAATCTCATCCAGATTCAGCTTCAATTGGTTTGCCTGCATCCAGTCCCTAATGGCAGCCAAGCACCACGTAAGCACAGAGACTGCAGGGCCTGGATCAGATGAAAAGGAGAGACAGAGCAGAGAGACATGAGCATACTGATGGCACTGCACCCCAAACCTACACACAATCTCACTCAGCAGGCTCAAACACATTGAACAGGAGGGGAGGTAGAACAGATCTTTATGGGACCCTACAGGGAAGGTGGTGTGTGTGGTTGGTTTTTTTATATATGCAACATATTAATAAAAGTAAAGCATCTATAAGATTTATTTGTATTAATATTTAATATGTAACTAATACTAGAAAATACCTTATTAAACTGCTACTGTTAAATACAAATATCTCCCCCCCCCCCAAAAAAAAACCCACATTCCTTTCCACTGGATTCTCATTTACATTAAAGTTTCTCTGCACTATAATATGCTGTATTAACTTGTTTTAAGTTGCCCTTTGCCATATGGATAGGGTGGGATATAAATCCAAAATGTATGCATGTATTATAATGTAAAGTGTTGTGTGAAATCATTTTTGCTTCCTGCGCTCCTTGATGACTCCTTGTTCTCTGCCATCTGGTGCAAGGGGCAACGTCAGAAATCAGCAGCTGTAAGAATGCCTTGTTACAGGATAAGGCATCAGCAAAGACAGATTAAGGAACAAGTGGTGACTTTGAAGGGTGTTGTGCGAATTCTTCTTTACTTTGTGAGGGGAAAGCTATGCATTTCTCCTCTTGTCTGAAAGATAGCCACTCAATATGAATCTCGTATTTTTCTAAGTTCACAGCTGAGAAGCTATTTGGGGAAGCCCTAGAAACAGCTGTGATAAACAAAGACAAATCAGAGTGTTCTTTTCCTACTCCTGCTAAACAGCTGAAAAGGGAATTTAACAAGCATTTCAAGCTAGCCAGTACTCTCCCAGAAAGCCAACAGAGATACACTAAGCATGACTCAGGCTACTCAAGAGAAAAATACTGGAATGGTAATTCCAAAGAGAAATCCAGACTGAACCACCCACTTTCTTCTACCAGTGCCAGCAAACCACTACCATGATAATTACAGTCAGACCAGGAATGCAACCAAATGTATAGCTGCAGAGTAGAGTAGATGGTGGTGGCTCTTTACTAGAAGGCTTTGGCGTCAGACAAATGAGGCCTGGAAAGTGTTGTGTGCCATTTCCTTGGAGCTGAGCTTCATTTCAGTGTGCTATCTCCAAGAATTCAGAAAGGAATATTTATAACTCCATCAAGTAATACATCTAGGTGCCACAAAACCAGTTCCAGTACAAAAACTATTTTCTAGACTATAATCTATTTTACTTGTTGCTCAAGGACAAACAAGAGTGAGGTTAGGGTAGTATAATATATGAAGAATATAAACTTAAATCAAAATGGAGGCTTGAGTCTCCTGGAGAGAAATAGTAGAGAGCAGATTCAATATCAGTAGATCTGAACGCTGCTGTACACAATGATGATGTAAAGATTACCAATAATAGTATCTCAGATATTCTTGGTTTTGACAGTCAAGTTCTAGACACACCCAAATCAGCCATACATGCCAGTCTACTGATAGTTGGTGCATGCATTGCCTTATTATAGGGTGCACTGTGTTTTGTCCCCATGAATAAATTAATAAAGAGGCTATAACCTCTACAAGGGCTCATACCACAGCTAGTTTTTTCTCCTTTCAGTGCCACATCTAAAACCTGCATAGACCACTGTTGGAGGACACCATTCCAGAGAGTACATTAACCAACCACGGTTGGAATGGGGTGGGGGGGATTAAAGAGCTCAAATTTCCTCTCAGTAACTACATTGATAGTAGTATCCTGGCCAGAGAAGTAACTAACTACAATTTTTCCTTCACACAAAACATTTATCCTTTAAAAAGTAAAAAGACTAGTCTTAACTGAATAAGAAAAGGATCCCATCAATTAGTACAGGGATGCCCAAGAGGTAGGTTGTGAACCATCAGTGATCCACCAGTCTCCAGTAGATTACAGAGTAAGAAGAGTGGCCAGCCTCTCAGGGTTTGCATCTGGGGAGGAGAGCAGGACCGGGAGTGTCTCTAGAAGGAAAGGGGCCAGGAGAGCTCCTCCAATGCTTCTCTGCACTCTTGAGATGAGCTACTGAGGCCGCTTTTACACTAGACACATTTGCGCATGATTGTTAAAAAATGCGCTTGTTTTAATGCTCGTTTAAACACCTAAACCGTTTTAAATGTGTATTTGCCATGAACGTGTAAAAGCCCAAACCGTTTTGAATGTGGTTTTTAAATAATGCGCATTTTTAAAAACCAGTTTTGAGCAACTTTGATGATCGGGGGGATGCCAAAACCGGTTTTTTTAAATGTGCATTATTTAAAAAACACATTCAAAACGGTTTGGGCTTTTACACGTTCACGGCAAATACACATTTAAAACGGTTTAGGTGTTTAAACGAGCATTAAAACAAGCACATTTTTTAACAATCATGCGCAAATGTGTCTCATCTAAAAGCGGCCTGAGGTGGTCCAGGCCTGGAGTGCTGGAGCCAGCTGGAGGAGTCTTGGTAGATCACCTTAGGACTGATACCTGGATCAAGTGGATTGCACGCACCGAAAGTCTGACCCCCTCTGAATTTGTATCAGCAGGGATGAAAATATGACAAAGAAAATTAGCAGATAAGGGGTGCAATCCAGCTCCCATTGCAGGCAATGAGAGTTTAGCCAATTACTTTAATAGGAGTAGGATTGCATTCAAGATCATTATTCTAATCCTTATGTTGCTTTATATTACATTTTTTGAATGCTCTGTTTTAGTACAGCTGATCGCAGCCAGCTGGCTACATTCCAGAAATCTCCATCTTCAAGGCATGCGTCATCTGGTCTATGAAGGTTCTAATAGTTTTAAATACCTCACTTCCATTTTCTTTCATTTGTCTGCTTGTTTTGCTTTTTAAAGACACCTGCTCATTTCCCACCATATGATGCAGTACAGGATGTACAGTTTCTGTTTGGCATATGTGGAAAAGGGTGATTGAAATAGACTGTGAAATTACATGACCAGATGAAATGTAAAAAACACTGTAAGGTAGAACCAATTCAGATAAATTACTAATGACCTCCTCATAGCCAAACCTAGGGGCCTCTATTCCATCCTCGTTCTGCTCAGCCTCTCCGCCACCTTTGACACTGCCGACCACCTGTTCTTCCTGGATTTTCTTCACTCCCTCAGATGCCTGGGCTCAGTTCTCATCTAGTTCTCTCTCTCTCTCTAAAGTAATACCTCTTCCACTTCCCTTCCTCTCTCATTTGGCATTCCCCAAGGCTTTGTCCTTGGCCCTTTCCTCTTCTTGCTTAACACTTTGTTCCTGGGCAAACTCATCAGATCTCCTGGCTTTCGAGTATACCTGTACACCGATGATACCCATCTTTCTCTCCCCAGCCTTAAACTCTCCATCTAGTCTTGCATTACCAACTGTCTCTCTGACGTCTCTGCTTGGATGTCTCACCATCATCTCAAGCTCAGTAGATCAAAGACTGAACTCCTTATCTTCCATACTAAGGCCGCTTTTAGACGAGACAAATTTGCGCATGATTGGTGAAAAATGTGCGTGTTTTAATGCTTGTTTAAACACCTAAACCGTTTTAAATGCGCATTTGCCATGATCGTGTAAAAGCCAACTGTTTTGAATATGGTTTCTAAATAATGCACATTTTTTAAAACTGGTTTTGGCATCCCCCAATCATCAAAGGGACTCAAACCCGGTTTTAAAAAATGTGCATTACTTAAAAACCACTTTCAAAACGGTTTTGGCTTTTACACGATCATGGCAAATGCGCATTTAAAACAGTTTAGGTGTTTAAACGAGCATTAAAACATGTGCATTTTTCACCAATCATGCGCAAATTTGTCTCGTCTAAAAACGGCCTCAGTCATCCTCTCTATTGATGTCACTATCCAGCCAGATTCCCAAGCAGATAGCCTGGGATACATCTTTGACTTCCCCCTCTCTTTTGCACCCAATATGCATTCAGTCTGTTGCTAAGGCCTGTTGCTTCTCCCTGAACAACAACACTAAAATTTGGTTCTTTCTTTCAGCTCCCACTACCAAAACTGAAATCCATGCTTTCCACATCTTTTGCCTTGACTACTACAACCTACTCCTTACTGGCTTTCACCACACTCACCTTGACCCTCTAACACCTGTTCAAGACTCACCAAGTTCAAGACTTTGATAATTTTCAACCCCTCCTCTGCTCTCTTTGCCCCTTCGGCCAATTTGTTGCGCCCCTTCCTCAGGCGCAAATGGGGCAGAATGACAGGTGGGGGAGGAGGGGATCTCCCCTCCCCAACCATTTTAGCTCCCCCCGTGAGGGTAAGGGTGCGGGGTGGGTGGGTGGAGGTTTAAAGTGAAAGCTGGCGGTTGCTGGGTTTGCGGTTACCCAGCCTGGGTTGCTAGGCACGAAGAGCACGCTTCTTGATTGGTACACCACTCTGGGGAGGCGGTGCAGTTTGCTGGAGCACCACTCGCCTCTGCAGTTTGGAGGCGGCGGCAAACAGAGCAGCACCCTCCCACCCGCCCATACAACACTGTGATAAACCGGTCGCTTAGTAGAGCCAGGAAGAAATTTTTGGCGGGCAACTCTATTGGGCCTGTTGTTGCTCATTTTTTCACCTTCCGCATATTGTTGGGGCTGTTTGGTTTGATTGGTAACAATCCCCTTAGAATTTTAGGTATGAGCTGCTGGTTTCACTTGTCACACTCCGCAGGGGCCCAGCACCAGGGTTAGGACAGGTTAAAGTTATAAAGGGGCATCTCCATAAGAGATGGGGGGTGACACCAGCCCCAATTGCAGGGTATGGCAAGCGGTGGAGTCAACCACCTGGGAGAAGCGACCGCAAGGGCAGTAGGGACATGTACTGTCCAGGGCTCTATCCTCCTTCCTCCGGCTCGGAAGGGGCCTTGTCTCCCTCCCAATAGCTCGTTAATGGGGAGGGGGAGACGTTGGTTCAGTTGATAGGGATTGGTCCAGATGGCATATCCAGCCAGTCCCTGAGTTCGAGTCATTTGTTTATGAGAGGTGCTGGATCTAAATCACATGAGTGATTGCCCCGAATTAAATAGCTCGATTGTGAGCTATTTAATTCGCGGACTTTAAACATGAGCCACCGCCATAATATGTGCATAATACCCCACTTCCATCTCATCTAATTACAACAGGCAGACATTTCAATCGCGCGCCGCTCGTCTAAAAGCGGCCCTTGTCTCCCCACTCTTGTCCAACCTAGAATACAAGACCTTGGGGACAGGGACTTGACTTTAGTTCATACAATCACCAAAATCACTAGTGTCAGTCACATTGCTGGTGCTATTTAAATAATAATTATTATAATAATAAGCAGCAGCTTCAGCAATGAGCTTCTCTGTGTTATAGCAAATCGTTTTTCTTGGAATGATTTTTGCTATCTTCTATTTAAATAAAATTCTATATTGGGGGGAATTAAGTCAGCAATGAGAGGACTGAGTGAAGAAAAACAGCCTACATTGGAGAATAGGCTATCATACACATCAGTTGGAACAACACACAGGCCTACTGAGAGAACAGCTTTCAGATTCTCCTACAACTCTGAGGATTGTTAACGTTGAGGATTTATTTTGCTGTTTTCTACTAGGTCACCATCCACTACAAAAATGCAAAACACCAATCCTGTTAACAGGAATTAGTGGCCTCTGGACACTGTATCGACTGTTCTAACTCCCATAGAAGTCAACAAAGGAAATGCCATCAACTTCAATAGAAACTGGAGTGAAACCCAGGAGAAAGACAAGCAAGCATGCATTTTTTCTCTTCCAAAAGAAAGAGTAAAACTGGGAGCAGCTTGGTTTGTTTAAAAACTTCTCAAGGTGAGTGAAATTTCTGCAAAAATACAGCAATATAGATTTACTAATTTAATTTTTTTTATCCAGTGCTATTCCAAATGCTCAAGTCAGATTTCAATACATAAAAAATATATTTTTAAAAGTACACAAAAATAAGGCCAAGTAAAATCACCTATCCTAAGCCTCCCAAACCCTATCTCTGCACACCAAATGCCTGGCCAAATAGAAAAGTCTTCTATTGGCTCCAGAAGATGGGCAGGCTCAGGCTTAGATGAACCTCCAGGGGAAGGGAGTTCCATATTATCATCTGCAAATATCAATTCAAAGTGCATAAGTAATTTTGATTCAGTTGGATTCCTTCACAATCCTTGTGAAATCTGTTTTGTTTCCAAGAATAATCTGGAGAGAAAGTGTGCAACACACATTTCTGTCTAACATATAAACACTTGCAGGTGTGATGAAAAGCAACAGCAGTTACACAGAATATTTTCTCCATTAACCATCCATGTGACACAAAGTAAATGAGGAAACAATGTGGGTTAAGCTGTCTCATTTTGCAATGAAAAGGTACAACAACAGCCATGCAGGAACTTTGAAAATGTCATCATAAGATACTATATTGTTTTCTGAATGTATGTGCTTTCCATACAAAAATTATGTTAGATTTCCAAACGTGGTCCATTTTGAACAACTAATATTAAAAACCTCCACAAATATCAGGAGTGTTTCTCTTTGGATGAAAGTATATTCTGCAAAAGGAGAGAAAAGAGAAGAGCTATTACTGGTATGTATGTCATACAGAAGGGTATGAATTCCATTAATTTTGATACAAGCATCTAGAATACTTAAGTCGTACCTAAATAAGGCTTCTGGCTACCACTAAACGCATCTATGTAATTGGGTAGTTAACCATTTATGTGATCCTGATTAATGAATCATAAGTCCTGAACAGTGAACAATACCAGCCTGAACTTGGGAAAGGTCATCTAGCTAGCCACCCACCAAAAAATGTGTCAGATATCTTGCCCAAACAGACACGACACTGTTTGTTCTATAGTTTACTCATTAAAGAAAAGCCTTGGGTCTTCGTTTATTATAAGTACTATTAATTCAGTCATGCCTCGGCACCCCAGTCATTGACCAGAGCCCCACTGTGCTAACCACTCTAGAAACATGCAGGGAAAAGATGGGTCTTGTCACAAAGAGTTACACTCAAATGAACAGAGAACGAGATAGAGCTCTAAGGTTTGGCAACATGTCCAAAGCAGGTAACATTTTCAAAAGTGCCTACGTAACTTCAGGACTTTTGAAAATATTACCCTTTGTCATTTTACAGCGGCAATATTAGCCAACTGAATTTAAAAAAACAAAAACAAGTAGATGAGGAAAGAAGATTAGTTACCTTAAAGCTCTGGCAAGAAGTCATTAACGAAAGAGAAGTGGGGGAATCTTGGGACCCCCAAAGTAACAGAGAAGGTAACATTCAAATTATTTAATGCTAAGTTAGTAAGGCGGGATAAAAGAAAGTCAAAATAAAATAAATAAATAATATATGTTATTTGATACACATTTGCATCACTTTGAATAAATTCGCTTTAAAAATCCTTTTAAAAAAGTAAAACCCAACGGGAGAATTATAATTTTAAAAAAAGATTCTGTTCCTGATGGTGAAACAACAGGTTTTAACCTTTTTTTTTCAGCTTTACTGTCACAGGCCTTTTATTATGTCAGCATTTTCCAAATCAGCAGATTGAGTCGTAAGTCGTCTTTTTATCAACAGCATAAAATTACTTCACCTTTAAATTAAAATACAACTCCATGTTCCTAACCCTCTCTCTAAATCCTTCCTCCCCTTGTCACGTGTCACTCCCTCTCCCTTTTGAAATATTAGTCAAAGTGGCTGCTACTGTACAAACTCATTTCCTTCCTTTTTTGGTGAATTCCCAAGACCACAGCATCCACCTTGCTATAACATTTCGAGGCACACACCAGTCATTCAACATACAGACTAAAATAGATGTGTGAGAAGCAGGAGTGAAATCTTTCCTTCCTTCCTTCCTTAATTTAATTTCTCAGAGTTCTGTAAAATCAGATGAGTGGAGAGAGTCTTCCCTTCCATCGCGCATCAGAAATTTTAAATTCTTATGCCATTTATATTGTATAAGGGGGGCACCTGCTTTACTCTTGCAGTGAAAGAAAGAAAAGGTTCCGAAAATTCTAGATTCCCAAATGAAAAAATCCTAACAAAAATAAAAACTGAAGAAACCTGGAGGAACTCAAGTCCACGCAAAGGTATCCAGGGGGAAAGATGGTTCAAGGTGCTTTACTACACCTCTCTCCCTGCCCACACGCATGCACCAGTGGTGTAGTGGAAGGGGGCTCAATTGAGCCTGTCCCAGCCATTATTTTGGGCGGCACTCCACAGCAGCTGGTTCAGAGTTTGGGGGCCATGGAGATGGTGCTCTGTGGGCCGGGAGAGACAAGCAGGGCACAAGGAGGGAAGACAGCAAGGAGGCGGCTTGGAGCCACCACACCCCTCCAGGCTGCCAGCTCCGAGTCTTTACCCCATCCATGGGCAGAGGTGAGGCTTAGGGAAATCTCAGAATTCAAGATTGCATTTATAAGAACACAGGGGGCTACCCCCAAATAAAATGGGTTTAACCCCCCTCCCCAAATGACCTGGACATCCCAGCCCATGCATTTATGAAGTGTAGACATAGCCTGCCCCCCTTCTCATCCCAGCTAGTGCCCCCCTCCTTGCCAACACTGATCCCTATCCTAGTCTGGGAATCCCCCAAACCTCATCCCATATGAGTCTGTGCCTGCCCCAGCCCCATCCAACCCGTGCACCCCCCACAAGCCCTGACACCCACTATAGCCTGTAACCCCTTCCTGCCTCCATCCTAGTCTGTGCGCTGTCCCGCAAGGACCAATCTCCATCCCAGCCCGTGTCCCCCCACAAGCTCAATCCCCACCTAAGTCCATACCCACACAAGCCCCATCCCTCCCCATGCTCCCCACCCACAAGCAGGGCCTTCTCTTCCTTCTTACAAGTCTAGAGCTTGAAGAAAACGCCACCAGATTGACAGTGGTGCAGCGCACATGCGCAAAATGGCCACCAAGGCCATTCTCCACATGTGCAGCCCTAATCCAAAATGGCAGTTTTGTGCTTTTCAAAGGTGCTGTGTTTGGATTAGGGCTGCACCTGCGCAGAATAGCCTTGGCGGCCGTTTCGCACATGTGCGCTGCACTGCTGCTGATCCAGCTGTGTTTTCTTCAAGCTCCAGATCTGTAAGAAGGAGAAAGAGAAGGCTCAGCTGCCTGGCAGAGCATCTGGCTCCACTGCCGGCAGTTGTTCCTCCTCTGCTGGTGGCAGGAGCTGGCTCCGCAGCTAGACCTTCTCCACTGCCCTGCAGTGGAGAAGGCCCAGCAGCCTGGCAGCGGAGCTGACTCCCAACATCAGTCAGCAGCAGAGAAGGCCCAGCCGCTGGCTGTGACCCCCCACTCACCGGACGAAACTGGCAACAGTAAGTAAAGTACAGGGGGCCTGGTGGTATGGAGTGGGTAAAGCCGGGCCCAGTGGCCTCGGTGGCCATTTTGCGCGTGTGCGGTGCTCTGTTTTCCTCAAGCTCTGGGCCTGTAAGAAGGAAGAGAAGGCCTGGCAGAGGAGATGGCTCCGCTGCCGGTGGCTGGACCACCTCTGCTGCTGGCAGGACCTAGCTCTGCAGCCAGGCTGCCTTGCCTCCACTGCCCCACAGCAGAGAAGGCCTGGCGGCCTAGCAGTGGGACTGGCTCCCAACACCAGTCAGTAGCGGAGGAGGCCCGGCCGCCAGTAGCAGAGCCAGTGGCCCTGCTAGCGGCCCAGCTGGTGGCCATGACCACCACCCTCTGGACCAGACTGGTATCAACAGTAAAGTAATGTGCAGGGGCCCTGGGGGTTGGGTAAAGCTGGGCCCCAGTGGGTGGAGGTGTTAGGGGTAATGGATCCCCACCCCCACCCTCCATGGCCAGGAGTGGGGTGAGGGGGATGCCCAATATTTTTTCAGTGGGCTCCCCTGTGTCTTGGAGGGTTCTCTTTTCCATTGAAGTCACCGATAGAACCGATACTGATAGAAGATCCAAGACACAGGAGAACCAAAACCAAAAGAAACCAATACCGATATTTTGCCTGGAGTCCCACCCCTACTACACACTGCTATTCGGGGGTGGCTGACAGTCTCACAAGCAAAGACAGGCAGTTTAGGAATTTTGCTTCAGCTGCCTGTAGTTTCCCCCTCCAGGAGGTAGAGGACACTGTGCTGCAGGGAGCTACAGTGCTGCTTGCAATACTCAATTACACCTTTGCATTCTAAACAGGACAGAATAATGGAGCCGCTGTAGCAGAGGTAGTGTCTCTGAAAGGACAGCAGGTGCAACCTGACTCCCCAACACAGCACAACTGAAAAGCAAAAAACAGTCCGAAAGACTGTGAAGAGGACTACAGCAGGGAGGGTTGAAAGGGCGGGTGGACCAGAATGCATACAGATCAAGCATAAGAACATAAGAAGTGCCATACTGGGTCAGACCAACGGTCCATCGAGCCCAGCATCCTGCCTCCGACAGTGGCCTGGGACCTGACCCAGGGGCCCAGGTCACCTGGGGCCTGGGCCCAACAGGTCACCATGCTATCCATTCCCTGTGGGTCATCCCCAGGCTCCAGACAGTAAAGGGTTTTATTCCCCAATCCAATCTGGCTAATAGCTGCTAATGGAACTATCTTCCAGAAACTTGTGCAAACCTCTTTTAAACTCAGCTATACTGCTGGCCTTGACCACCTCCACTGGCAGTAAATTCCACAACCTAATAGTACGCTGAGTGAAAAAATACTTTCTTTTGTTTGTTTTTACTCTGCTAGTTTTAGTACTAGTTGAGAGGGTAAATAACCGTTCCCTGTTTACAAGTTCCAGCTAGTGAGCAAAACATTAATTTGCCCCAAGATGAGCTGTGTGTCTAAGCAGCGCCACATGGTGAACACAGGGCCAAACCGGTGTACATATCAAGGTCAAAACACACAGACACCACGTCTCTCAAGCGATGTTGGGATATTGACATGACACTTGTTGCATCCTGTGGTCAAATGTGCCCAATTACGGAGGCGATAGGTTTTCCCCTCCCTACCTTTCTTCAGGTGCAGCCTCCAACAGATGGGATTTCAAAGCAGCTGTGAAAGCACTTTCTTCTTCTTATTATTATTATTATTAGCAAGCATTTATATAGTGCCAGCAATGTACCTGGTGCTTTACAAAGTAATTTGAATAGACATGGTCCCTGCCCTAGGGCTTACAATCTGAGAGACGGGGTGGGGGGGAGGACTAAGGAAGGGGAACAGAAGGAGGGAACTCAATTATGAGGTATTTAATTCGCACACTTAAAAAATGCGCCTCCGCCGTAATTAGCGCATATTAAGCCACTTCCGTCTCGTCTAATTAGACCAGACGGAGGTTTCAAAATATGCGTGCCGTCGACGCGAAACAGAGCGCCGCTCGTCTAAAAGTGGCCAAGGAGTGTAACATTCACGAGGATACGAGGTTCCAGGTGCATGCGCTTGGCTTAGGAATCAGGAATGAAGGCTGGTTCGTCCATGTGGTGAGGATAGGAGTACACAGACCTTAGGTAACAGATTGTACTGGATGGAGGGTATCAGCAGGAGTTAGATGAGTTAGTTTCCTGTGCTTTGTCTTGCAGAGTAGGTGCTAATGTCCCTTGCAGAGGCTGCCACCAAGAGGGAAATGCGAACATCATTGCAGCAGGCGGTAATTTCAGGAGTGCTTTCATAGTAAACACATGAAAAACCAGGCCTACACACATCACTCGATATCTTTAAATGGAACGTTCCTGACATGTTCATGGGGAACACATGGCTCGACATAGCAATGCAGAGATATGTGCTCCCCAAATTCTAAAGACCCCAAACTGGCCAAAAATGGCAATTTCAGGGTTAAAAAGTGAAAGACAAAAACAGGACTGTTGGTGCACAGGAAAGCTTTCCCCTGTGCATCAGTGCTAGTGGCAGCCAGGCTGGGGGGAGGAGTTTAAAACCAAACAGTAGAGCAATGGGGAGGGAGAAGCCACTACTCAGAAGCCAAGTCATTGGGATTGCCCTTGTCTTGCTTTCCCTCCTACTATCAAATGATTTTGATTCCCTTCTGCCCCCATGACCTGGTTCAGCCCCACCTCCATCCTCCTAGAGCTACTGGGGGGAAGAAGCGGAGGTCACAGTAGGTACTGCAGAGAGCATCCGTGGGGGAGGGGAGATAATTTGTGATTGTGACCACAATCCTGTTGTGACCACAATCCTGGGTCCTGTTGTCTAACTTTGGTTGAAAGGGTGAACTTTAAAAACAATTGTTCCTCAATTCCCCCCTCTGGAGTGGGGAACTAGGGGAAACTGTGTTCATATTCTTTTTTTTAATTGTTAAAATAGTCATTGGGTATTTTCAGATGTGACAGTATCAACGGTGGCTATGCTTTGACATGTGCCCACCAGATGTGTCCCTGGGCTGGACCCAGGGTTTCCCTAGGCCATGGTGGTTTTTAGCCTGGGCTGTAACTCGGGCCCATCACTGAGGCTGCATTTAAACGAGGAGCGCTGAAGTGCCTCCTCAACGCCGCATTAAAGCAAAGCCGCCAGAAGTGACGTTCTCCCCGTTGCTGGTGACGGCGGCGGCTGGAGACACGGGGCTTTGGAGCGGCGTGTTCTTAAGCCAGATAATTGAACTCTTAGGGCGCTTATAGACGAGACAAAAAAGGCGGCTGATCCTTTGATCAGCCGCCTTTCTTTGCGCTCATCTAAATTTCAAGGTCGGATCCTACCCCGCGTCTGACTGGGTCGGCGATCCTGGCCCCTCAGACGCGGATCCCCGAAGTGCCGGCTTTACGCTGCACTTCCGGGTTCCCTGCCCGAGTGCGCATGTGCAGAAGGGCATGCATGCGCACAACGACTGTACGCCGTGTCTGAACATCAGACACGGCATACAGACGAAGGCGGGGGAGAGATGCCGGTGCTGAACGATCCCGCTTGTGAGCGGGATCGTCTAACAGTGCCCTTAAGAACGCGCCGCTGCAAAGCCCCGTGTCTCCAGACGACGACGACGCCAACGGGGAGAACGTCACTTCCGGCAGCTTTGCTTTAATGCGGCGTTTGGGAGGCTCTTCAGCGCGCCCTCGTTTAAAAGCAGTCTGAGTCACAGCCTGGGCTAAGCACTGCCGTGGCCTGGGAAAGTCATCTCCGGAACGGGGCCAGAAGCTGCCGTGCTAGTCCATTAGCGAGGAGGGTGGGCCTTGCTCAGCAGCGCAGGGGGAAGGGCTATGCGGACCCATGTCTACATGTTGCCCTGCCACCTCCCCAGTCCAGGCCCCGCCAGGTCTGTTCGGTGGTGGGACCAGATCCTGCAGGATCAAAGCATACCCAGTGTGCCTTGTAAATTCCTGTCTGTTGGGTGCTAGCTAGGTGGAAGCTCCGGATCCATATAGAAGTAGAATGTTAAAATGTTTGTGTATACAGTATTTAGTGGAGGGTACCCCACTGTGTCTATCCCTCTCAAATTAGATTTCCCCAAAAGTCAGAACAGATGAACTATAGCTGAAATGCTACTGAAAACTCTGGTCATGCCAAACCCATTAATGGGGGAGGAAAAGCTGCAAGTTTAAAAATAGAACCTGCCATTCTGACTACAGCTTTGAAATGCATTTCACCAATGGGAAAACTTTTATCCATTTCATTTTTTATTAAAGGGACTGACACCTTAATAAAAAGAAATTGACTTTCTTTTTTTGTCAAATGTTGAAAGGTCCTCTGGTGCTAAAAGCTGCAGCACTGAGAGAAGAGGATAACTAAAAGGAACTAAGCACACATGTGGGTCACCAAAAGTCAGCATGAATCTACTGAGGGTGAATTTGCCAGTGTTTCATTGGCTCCTGACCAGGTCAGCCAAGAGGGCAGAATCAGTGGCATGTGGGGAGGAGAGAAGGGGATCTGGAAAGATAGCAAGGATCTGACGAGAGCTGGTCCTTGGTGGCTACTCTGTACAAATTGCCTGTGCACTGTTGGTCGGTGATATGAAGGGTGTCTAATAGAACTGGAGAACACAGTTTGATCTATAATAACCAAACCACACTTTGTGGCGTTCGCTTCTTACACTGACCTGCTGCAAGGTTCTAAAACCGACCACTGAAAGACAACAATTTCAACACACATACACACAATGGATACATCTGGGGGGAAAAAACAAGGAGAGAGAACTAATGTAGCAAATGAGGTTTCACATATGCCTTTTTATTATAAAATATATCCCAAGGGTTTGTTGTTTTTTTAAAATAAAACAGATTGAAAATTGGAAACAGTTTTCTAAAACGACATTTATACAAAGTAAGTAACATACAACAATACACATATTGGTACCCACCTAATTTAGACACAAATAATGGATGGATACAGACCTACTCAAGGTCAGTTACCTGCATTTCTCTGCTCACATAAATTCAATATATGCTAATACACGTGTCTACCTGACTTTGAATTACTAAGAGATCAACTGCTTTGGGAGAGTTTTTGGCAATAAGAGATAATAAACTGTGCACTCTTTGCTCCTTTAATTACTCAATGCAAGGAGCAAAGAGTAGCTCTCATGGAAAAACTATAACCCTAGAGCATTGCCTTACCATTTATTTATTTTGATTTATATCCTGTCCTATTCAGAGGGCTCAGGTCACGCAACCTACATAAAACAACACAACACATATAAGTATGAAAATAATCTAAATTTAAAATAATCTAAAAATATATTATCTAAAATAAACAGAATCTTAAAATCGCACATATCCCCCAAAACCTATCCCCACCCACCAAATGCCTGGCCAAACATAAAGGTCTTGCACTGCCCCAATAAAATGCCCAGGCTTAAGCTTGGCAAGCCTCCAGGGGGAAAGAGCTCGAGAGTTCTGAAGAAGCCACTGAGAACACCTCTTGATGTGCCTTTGCAGTACAAACCTGGCTTAGTGTCAAGAGGTCATTCTCAGTCGTCCTTAGTATGCCTTATCTTTTTGGTGCACAGAAGAACCACTTATTAGTGCTCATGGGACCTCTGAGGCTATAGCCCAGTGAACTGAAAACAAACACGAGTTGGATGTCTCTACTTCTACTGAAAGCTGTGCTGGAAGATCAAATTATTGCACTCAGCACTATGTGAAATGCACCGAAGTATGCAGGACTGCCAATTCTTGCAATTTTATTGTGAGTCTCCCAATGTTAGAAGACATTAGCTTAAAATTGCAAGACTCATTTTAAAGTTGTGAGAATCTAATATTTAATTTTTTTAAGTAAATTTCTATCCATCAGTATGGAAAAAGGCTTGAAAACCAACTATGGTATACCTTCAAGTCTCAGAAATCAAAAGAAATAAAAAGAACGCAACATTTATTATTGATGTAAAAGCTCATGCTTTTTAATCCAGCCTAAGAACAAATGACCTATGATTTTTTAGTCATGCCAATTTTGGGGACTGGCAACCATGAATATAATTAAACAGGTATACATTTTTCTTCAAAACATCGCTATATGGAACTTTTTGCTTTTAAACCTCAGTTTCTGGAAAGGCTTCAAATGAACAATTTTATCTAATTATTGACTAAAGCTATGGGGAGTTGATATACTGTGTAATTTCTTTCTTGGATAATAAATGAACAGCATTCCATGGTAAATTTAGGGCTGTATGGGAGGGAATGCAGGCTCACAACACCTCCAGCTAATCTTAAATGCTCTCTGCTTTCATTTCCAGAGAAGTCTGAAACAAAACTCCGAATGTGAACTCCCCAAACTCTGAGACCCAGGTAATTACATTTAAACTAAGATAAAGTGTGGCGGGAGTGCAGGGTGTGCTGCTGTTGTTTTTAACTACTCGGGAAATGGCATCCTAGCTCTAACTCTCCTTGCAATGAAGATCCTTACTTAGCAACTCATAGGAGATTTTTGTTTTTGTCGTAATGGCACAAGACCATTTGTTATAACAAAATTAATTGTGTAATTTTAAAATGAGTTGCTTCAAAAATAAATGTTATGGTAGACTAGTCACTGAATCATGTTTCAGATATTGTCTTACACACACTGGATCACAATGGGTGTTTTTACACACACATTTCTCCTGCCTGTTTGCTGTTACACCCTGAACTTTCTGTGTGTCTAAATTCACATCTTAAACATCTGGCTCTTTGAACTTCTGCATAGAACTTCTCCCAGAATGTTTGGGCGTAAAAGTTCTCCCGGTAAACTGCTTTGCTCCAGGCAGCTGTGGTCACTTGTTTTCCATGGCAGCCCCTCACGTCTACAGCTGCGGCTACTTTAAGCTGCCTCAGGACAGTGTTTGTATGAAGAATGCATCCAGGAACTGCCTCAGTGTGTGTGTGAAAAATGCATCTGGAACTTACTTGTGGACTTATAAACCCAGAAGATTGAAAGACCAGCATTTTAAGGTGTGTGTAAAAATGCCCAATGCTATGTTCTGGGTTATTAAGTCTGGAGCTCTCTAAGGAGGGTATGCCAAATACAAAAGACTGAGTAAATATTGGATGTGATAATATTCAATGAGTTCCATCCCCATCTTGCCTCAACTATGAAATGCATTGTTCTCAGAATTGTATGATAGATAAGAAATTACCAGGGGGATGAACACAGGTGTAGTGAGCAATTGTTCAAAAAGCTACACTGTAGGAAGGAAAGTGTTGCTGTTTGCTCCGACTCCTCCTGACAGTAATTTATCTTGAAATTAAACCTGTGCTGTCACTGAAGTGTGGAATTGAGATGTCCGATACAGTGTACTTGCACACAGGGGAGGCTCATCCATGGGGCCAAATGGACTCTGCTTCACAAAAGCTGTGGCTGCTGTAGAAAAGTGTAATGTATTGCTGGTTATAGGTGACTCCATCTTAGACCCTTCTCACACAGACACTAACACGGATTAAAATGGTTACATTTTATTACACATGTTGCAGGGCTGCAGGTGTGCTCTATGGGTGCCCTGCAACATGTATAATAAAATGTAACACCCATTTTATCAGTGTTCAAGTGTCTGTGTGAAAGGGGCCTTAAAGACAGGCACACACACTTGACTCCATTACAAGTGCAATCTGTATTACATCAGCATTCCAAGAAGAACATAGTAATCAACTCACAATAGTGGATTCAAATTAAGCAACTGCATAAGGAACTAGGCTACAGATTCACATAAGCAGATTCACCAGTCTGCTTCAATACATCACAGGAAGTTGTAAAGGGGGAGCTGGGAGCAGTCTAGCAGCAGCTATTCTGCCTCAGCCTTGAGCTTTACTGAGTATGTCAGGGGCAAAACGCTGGCTGCCCGAACAGAAGCACATGCTCTGTTCAGTTTAGCAGACGGGTTACAGGTGAGGCTGGAGTATCTCATATTGGGTCCTAAAGAGGAATCCAGCCAATGAGAGTAAACATGGGGCAAAATGCATATCACACCTAGCCAATGGCAGCAGAGAATAAGGCTGCCAGGGTGGGGCTTGCTTTGTGCCTTTTCGGCGCTTGCTCCAAGCGACCATTAGGAGAGGGGAGCCCAGAGTCATCATGTTAAAGTCAGGCTGGCTGGCTTCCCAGTGGTGAAGCCCACCTGAGGAGATATGGCACAGGATTCTTTGCTGCAGCACAGCTTCACAGGTGAGTCAATGGGTGTGAATGTGGTCTTAGTCTGACAGAAGTGAATGGGACTTGTGCTAACTTCAAGCATGCATGTGCATTATTTTGACAGAGCAGGGTTACTTTTAACCCTCATCTTCTGTGTTGAAAAAAATGACTTCACATGGGTCTTGGAATAGATTTTTACCCCAGTTCCTTGGACATTGCTTGTATATGCAGACTAACATGAAATATGATGGGGCAGATTTCTGCCCCAGGCCAGGGTATAAATCTACCCCATGGTAAAACACATTGGTGTTTTTAGACACACATTTTTCCTGGATGTTTGCTGTAACATCCAGAACTTTGTGTGTCTAAATCACTCATCCAGATCTTAAACATCCAGATCTTTGAACTTCTGCATGAAACTTCTCCCAGAACTTTTGTGTGTAAAAGGTTCTCCTGGTAAACTGCTTTGCTCCAGGCAGCTGTGGTCACTTGGTTTCCATGGCAGCCTGTCACGTTTACAGCTGCGGCTACTTTAGGCTGCCTCAGGGCAGTGTTTGTGTGAAGAATGCATCCAGGAACTGCCTCAGGGC
>QEPC01001041.1:6027012-6040458 GCA_003113815.1 Sphenodon punctatus | reverse complement strand
CCCCCCCCCCGCACGCTGCCCCAGCCACCCATCCTCCAGGAGACGGGCAGGCGCCGCAGCCAATGCGGCCGCAGCACCCGACCGCCGCCCTCCCCCCTCCCAGCATTGACCACGGCCCAGAATCCCGTCGTGGATTCTGGGCTATGGTCAGGGGACAAACGTTACTGTCCCTGTCATCACAGGAGGGAATGTCATTCACCACACAATCGGGGATGGTCCAGGCAGGACCTCCGATCACGTGGTGAATCTTATTCCCCGCCGCGATTGACCATGGTAAACAATGCGGCCGCAGCACCCGACCGCCGCCCTCCCCCCTCCCAGCATTGACCACGGCCCAGAATCCCGTCGTGGATTCTGGGCTATGGTCAGGGGACAAACGTTACTGTCCCTGTCATCACAGGAGGGAATGTCATTCACCACACAATCGGGGATGGTCCAGGCAGGACCTCCGATCACGTGGTGAATCTTATTCCCCGCCGCGATTGACCATGGTAAACATCGGGGGGGGACGGGACTTCCGGTTCCCCAACAGACGTTACGGGACCATTCCCCACTACAGAGTATTGACTGTGGTTGAGCGTGATCTCGTAACATCTGAAAATACCCATTCTTGCTATCTTGGGAAAGTTCCGTGGCTCCTGGCAGCCAGCAACTGACCAAGGTGGGAGAAGGGCTCCTTTGTCAGATCAGGACAAACAGCAAACTGCCTTTCCAAAATAAGGAGACTAGGAGTGGAGGGAGGAGGGGAAAGGCTGTTCCCCTCCTCCCTCCAGGAGCATTGTTCTCAGTCATCACATTTTCACAGAACCATTGTTACTGCATAGAGAGAGCTTGCAAATTCAGCCCATGGGTTTGGTTTCTGTCTGGATCAGGGATCTGAGGAACAGTTTTGCCTTTTTGAACCAAAAACTGTCTGGATGCAAGAGCAAGACTGACATACATCTTAGCAGAAGACAACTTGCCTTGCCTTTCTCTCCTTCTATAATCCATCCTTCTTATCCCCAAATTCTAAAATTATTGTATTCCCTTTGTGGGTGAACAGACGGAAGGGAAGACAAAACAATTTATCTTCTGCTTAGTTGTGTGTCCTGCTCCTGCAGCCAAATTATTTCAGACCCAAAAGACAAACTTTGTCAGATGAGAGTCTCTGGATTCAATTCATACCAAACCCAAATGCAACCTATCCTGAAAAGTGCACTCTCTGCTGAGAAGAGGGGCAGAAATGTATTCAGTATGTGTGTTCTTTTTTTCATTGTATATTTTAAGTAATGTGTCAAAATTTTAAGTGACCCCTTGCCCCAAGTGGCCCAGCCCACTGCCTCACCAGCCTAAAAGTTCATCAGCTCCCACTGCTTGCACAAAGAATGCCAATTAAGCTGACATGTTTTGAATATGTAAGAAATGCAGGAACAGATCCACAGTGTGTATCATCAATTGACTGGCTACCCTGATAAAGGGTTAGTCACAACCCAGAAGTAAGCTGACTCAAAAAGTCCCATGTTAAAGATAGGCGGAGATTCAATAGTATAGCTGTCTTGCCTTAACTAACAGAGGCGCAATCATGCCTCTATAAAATTAGAGACCTACTCTCGGAATTTCACACTGATGGTTATCTGTGCAGGGAAACTACCTGCCATTAGGGATCCTGTCTCATTATATCTGACCTCAGCGGACAATCAGGCCTTTGTTCTGTTCGACTCCTCAGTGCGGACCTTGCTTTTTGAAGGCGAGGAAGGAGGAACTAAGACGAACATTTGGAAGGTGCATCTAAAGACTCTTTTTTTATATACTACAGATGCTTTCCTACCATCCTGGTGATCTGCTCTACTCAGGGCAGGGACCAAATGCAGTTCAAGGCAAAAAAGAATTTTTGGCCCTATTCCAGCTCCAGGATCTCTAGCTCACATATCCAGTCTCTCGGATCCAAGCATTGAGTGAACTCAGGGAAAAGGTAGCAGTGATGAAAAGATGCACTCAAGGATAGAGGTTATTTCCATAGCATACATCCATGATCTGGACCCTTCCCCTCTCCTTCCCAAATCCTGTGCACACCACTTAAGTGCCCTTGCCCCCAACTCCTATGTGGTTCAGACCCTCAGAGTGTGTATTAATTTTCAAAGCAGCCCCCGGGAGGGAAACGTTTCCCCATCTCTGTTTTAGAGGATTCACTGCTGGTGCCTATTAACGTATTCTGTCCTCCCTTTTTAACCCACCCCTTGTAAGTTGTTTTTAAAATGGATGTTTATTGTTTTATTATATTGATTTTTCTGAAACTATCCAAGCACCATTTGGCCATGGGCAGGGCACTATATATATAATTATTATTATTAGAGTACGATTATTTTGGAGTAAATGGTCCAACACTTGTGCCCTAAGGCTTGAGTATTTTAATAGATGGACTTCGGCAAGTTACAGAAACGGATTTTCATGTCTGCACTAATCGTTCATTTTCGAAAACAAGAGTATAGTTCTTCACCTGCTAAACTAAACAAAGAGAAACACCACAGGCATCTTTGCACACTGAAAGTGCACACTAACCTGATTTAATGTTTTTCACTGAGCAGAGAGAAACAGAACCATCAGGCAGATTTCTATGTACAGGGGACGGAGATGGTTGCAGTGAGTGAGGAATTAAACTATATTTTATTCTGGGCAATTTCTTTTAATTACTCACAGATTTACCATGCATCTTCTCATTATATTCATCACGCTGTATTTGAGCAGCTTCTAGAAACACTTGTGATTATGCAAATGTGTCTTCTGCAACAGTCTGAAAGGCTGCTCCTTCTGCCTCCACCTATCAGCTCTGCAGTTTTTATGAATGACTAGCAATCACATACAATGAATGACTGCCAACTGCCCACTCAACCCCCTTCTACACTTCCCTGCACATACATACTAGAGAAGCAAGAACTGCTCCATGACTGCAAATGAGCCTTTGGTACACTTTACAATGCAAGGCTTTCAGCTTTCAAAACAGGAACTAAATGTTCTTCCAGATACTTAGTGCAGAGAAATAAAATATTAAAAGCTTTTTCAGATGCACATTTTGCAAAATAACTTTCCAAAATGTTTAATAAAAACACAAATTAATAAAAACTTTTCAACAGAATGAGAACTATGATGCAAAAAATATAAAAGATTAAATAATTATTTCCAGCTGCTTTAGTCGAAAACCAGAAATTACGTTTTTCCAGAAAATTAATTCTGATTTTTAAAAATAAAACTTCTTTCAAAAGAATGAGAAGTATATGACACCAAAGATACAAAATATTTCCAGCTGGTTCATGTTCAACAAAAATAAATCTACTGCAATATTATTTTAATGCAGTGGTAGTGTGATAGATTATGGTTTAGTTTCAGTACCTCTCTATGATCGTAATAGTTTCTTTACCATCAATCCCCAAGTGGCTACCTATTATTTGCCTATTATTCTAGGCATTGCTGCAGAATATAGGAAATTGGTAAAGGAGGGGATGTAACTTGTGGGGGTGGCAATAAGAGGGGGAAAGTGAGTATGGTAGTTCCCAGAATTGGAGGAGAATATTGCCTGGCTTGGTATGGAGACCTGCCTGGCTATGTGTGCCAAAGTAATTGAAGCTATGGATGTGGATATAGCAATTAGAGGGATTGATCAGATTATAAGCTAAGTCACTAAGATCTGTAGGAGGGCAGTTATAGGCTATAGCTAATAAAGAAAAGGGTTGGTATAACGAGGAGTGTATAAGGCCAAGCGGACCATCAGAGGATTAGCAAAACATCTTAAATGGAAAAGGATAAAGATCTTAGCATCCGATACTTTGAAAAGCACAGAGCATGTAAGTAGTAGTTACTGTTAGTTAAAAAGTTAAGCTATTAGGTGGAATACCCTTCAGGAAGCTATGAGAAGCAAGGATGCCAACATTTAGCCAAGGCCATTCGTATACGGAGCCAAAAATATCCCAATCAGCCTGGGAGAGTAATTTTTCCACACGCATTTTAAGGCTGATAGGGATTTATCCCTCGAAATTGCAAACAATCGGAGACTTCCAGGCGTGGGATCCAATAACAAGCGCAGAAATATGGGAGTTGATAGGAGACCTTAAAAATGGGAAGATCCCTGGGATTGACAATGTGCCAGGAGAAGTGTTTACGTTAATGTCAGAGTGGTGGGTGGAAGCCTTAGCCAATTTGTTTATGCTTATTAATGACTGGTAAGGTACCAGAATCCTGGAAGACTGGAGTTATACTACCCATCTTTAACAAAGGGAATATGGAAGAGCCTCAAAACTACCGCCCTATTAGTCATCTGTGTATAATCTCTAAACTGTATTCCAAAATGTTATTTAAAAGATTAATGGATTGGATGGATGAGAAAGGTATACTTGCAGAAGAACAGGCAGGCTTTCGGGCTCAGAAAGGTGTCTGGACAAGGGACTCTGCATTAACTATGATAAAACCAAGGTGATTTTTTTGCCCCAGTTATAAGCAATATGCATGGTTTATAAATGGTAATAGGTTAGAACAGGTTAAAAGCTTTAAATACCTGTGAGTAGTTTTCTCATGTACTGGATCATGGGAGTCTCACGTTAGACTTTCCAAGCAGGTGACTTCCTCTTCTACCCAACTTTTGCGGCACTTTTGTAATGTAAAAGGGGCAGGTCTACTTAAACCAACACAGGCAGATTTTAAATCAAAGATTCTGCCTCAAATTTGTTATGGGGCCCAGATTTGTGCGGGGTCATCATTACTCTGTGTTGGAATCTGTACAGAATAACTGGTTGAGAACTTTGCTTGGGATACCTGCAAGGACAGCGGTGGCATTGTTGTATCTTGAGACTGGATCTAGGTCAATCACCTCCGTAATTATTTTGTTTTTACTCAATTATTAGCTGAAGGTAATTAATTCCCGGTCTGGTCCCTTTTTAAGGTGTGTTAGAAGGAGAAATTTAGGCTGAGGTTACAGAATAAAAAGTCCTTAATGGGACAGGCTTTGGACTGTACTAGCTGTTTGGGCTCCTTGGTTGAATATTTGGGGGCCATCCCAGAGGGGGAGGCAAGGTCTCAGATAAAACTGAGAATAGCTGATATAGAGATAGAGACCTGTAGGGTGTTGGTCCTAAGATCTAAGATTTCACCTTATTATAAATTATGGATTCCAGGCCTGGCAAGACCTAGGTATCTTTGGACACTGACTGTTCCTGCTCAAAGGAGGGCTTTTACAGCCTTGCGCTTGCAAACAATGCAATCAGCTGTGGTGCAGGGTGTTACAACAGGATTGATTATCTTGAAAAGGGGATCAACAGGATTGATTTTCTTGAGAAGAAGTGTGTTTGTGGGGAGGGAGCTGTGGAGGACCTTGAAGGCCCACTTTATACTCAGATCTATATGAATCTGTTTAAGGCTCTGGATATAAAGGCTCACAGTTCTTCTCCCTGGTTGCTATCTCTACTATTGAAGAATACGAATGATAAAACCACGAAAGTGGTCGCATCCTTTGCAGTGTCTGCAGCTATATATAGTCCCATTGGATCGCTGACCCGGTCAGTTCGCGGCCGGAAATGGATGCGCATCGCCCGCGTATTCGGCGGCGTCACGTGTAAAACGGGCTGCCGGTTCTTTTGGAAAACAAGTGTGGGCGCTGCAGCACTCATCTAAAAATGGCCGGGATGCCTCTGACAGCCAGGCAGAATGAATTGTAAATGACTGGTTGGGTAATCCAGTATGCCACATGATCAGAGATTGTTTTAGGTTATGTTTTATAAGGGGGTTGCCTATGCAGTACTACTTATGACAGCCAGGTACAATGAATTGTTCCTGACCAGATGGGTTTACCATGGTCTCTGTTATTATGTTTTATATTTTGTATGTTAGTTTTAATAGGTTATGGATTGATTTTTGGTATTGTTATGATATGGCCTAAGGGCTAACTCATTAAATCGATGATGATGATATTTTAATGCACAAAATCTGGTATGTTCATTAAAATAAGTATGGATAAAGCATGTTAAATCTAACACCATGCCAGTGTTTTACAGTGTATTACTGAGCTTAATTTGTAACTTTCAATGGTAGGAAAATACACAATTCATAAATTTAAAGGGGATATATTTTATCATGGATTAGATAAAGCAGCAAAAAAAACAAAAACAACCCAACCACACCACCACCACCACCACCAAAACCCTCATCTTCACAGCATCATTAAGATAAGCAAATGTTAGTGTGGTTTCGGATGAGTTAAAGTATTATCACACTGCTAGAAAATAAAATGTGTTAAAATAATTGATTTTATTTTCTATTGCAATGTGTTTAAAATGCCTTCCATGAGGCTTGATAAGCCCTACTTTAACTTAATATGCAACATTCAAACAATTAAATTGTGTATTCAACAACAGCATTTTTAGATTTTTCTTTTATTCCAAATCATAAATACCGTTTTCTTTTACTAAAAAAAATGTTATTTTAAAAATATTGGAAAGCATTGCTGACTAGGTTTTCAATTATAGGGATCAGCACAGCCACAAAGATAAAGAATTTAAACTCCAGGTATTTTTTTCCCTGAGGATTTGCTGCTGATTAGCATAAAAGATTCCAACCTCCCAGTGAATGATATTTTGCAAACAATTTCTGCAGATAGCTTTGGTATTACAAATGTGTCAAACACTCATATTTTGTAATTACATAAATAAATACCAATGCTCTGTAAACGCGACTGCCACTATGCAAGCCTACCGCTCCTCCAACTACACAGAAGTTGACTGATTTCTTAACACCCTTCTTGAACTTTAAAACCTTTCCTTTCATTGCATCAGCTGAGCATGCATCCCTGTGCACTTGGGGAAGGAGGATTTCTTACATTTTTATTGGTATAACTATGCCTGCAGAAAAAGCAACATAGGTATACCAGTGCAAGTCCCTAGTGCAGACAAAGATTTGCTGGCATAAGCCATTTGAGCAGAAGTGGAGAACCCCATGGTCTAAATCTGATATACAATTATATTTTATTTGATGTGTTACCTGTTCTTGGATCCAGTCTGTACATTCAAGCACTGAAAGTGAGCTCGGGGGAAGGGAATGGGGATGAAGGCATGCACTCAAGGGTACAGGATGGGTCCACAGCATTGATCCATAATCTGGACCCTCCCCTTCCATTTCCCCCCACCCCTCTCCTGAGAATATTCCTTAACACCCTCATCCCAAACTCTTATCTGCCCAACGAACCTTGTACTAGTTGTATTTTAAGGGGAATATGTGGTGGAAGTGGATTATGGAGGTAGAGTGCAAGGGTGTTGGGTGAGGAAACACCTCCAGGTGAGAAGTGGAGGCATAGGAGCGGGGAATATAGAGTTTGTCTTAGGGGTTAGTGTATACTTTTGTATTTTATTGTATTTTAAGGGCAATGGAGGGGAGGCGTGGAAAGGTAAGTGTTGGGGAGGCCATCAGCACTGAAAGGGAACGCTCAGGAGAGAGGGGGTGAAAGGACTTACCCTGGGTGGGAGTATACTGGAAGTCAGCCATGGTACCTCTGTGAGAAGGACAGGAGAGACTCCTCTGGGTGAGAAACAAAAGTGGAAATGGGTGGCATGGTATGACAAGATGACTGGATGTGGGGAAAGGACTCGCCATGGTGACCATGTACAATGCGTCTCCATTAATTTGAAGATTCCTCTAGCTCAAGAGAGTGTCGAGTTAGGTGGTGAACCTAGGTTCCAGTGAACCTAGGTTCTAGACACCTAATGTCATAAACTGATCATAAGCATGTGCATACATTATAGTTTGGAAATAATGCTTGATGATTATCTTTCTGTATATATTTTTAACAGTATGTTCCATGCCAAGATTAGGTTACACCAAACCTCAAAAAATTAGACCAAAGAATATGGCATTTCTTTATTTAAATTCATTTCCCCACGCAATCCAACCAAAACTCACCCTTTTTCATACAGAGACATGGAATGCAACTTCAGCGCTACAAGGGGAAATACATTAGAAAAAGTAACTGCACAGTTCTGTTACATTCTGCTCTTTATAACATCATATTGTTTCTCTAAGTCATGATCAATTTTTAAGAGCGAAAAGTTTAGCTTCATTTATCGCTCTCTCCTTTCACAGGTGTTATTTTTGCATTATGAAGATATTTCTATCCTCTTAGGGCACATTAAGTACCATGAGATAATTCTCCATTTACTATGTAAGAACAAGAGCTTAACCTAGTGCTAACTACTTGGTATGTTACTCTAATTGTTATATAATTAATGATGCATACTAAAGAATAAGATGTATCCAACATGGCTGCCTCCTGTATAAAACCTTCATTACTGATGTATGAAATCCATCCAATTATGGTGTATGAATGGTGCAGTTTTCTTATGACATTCTCCAGCTACTGTACTGTTCATAAAATCTGAATCTTACCATCCCAAATTAGACTGCCAGCAGAATATCTATCCTTCTACTTGCAGTATAATGAATCTCCCTCTAAAGGCAGACAATTGAAGGAAGTAATGAGATTTTGTGCAAACCACTTAAAAATATGATGGTCATATCCGCCTCCTCTTAGATCAAAGTACTCACTTGAAGTGCAGAAATTTTTAATAAACAATGAACACTAGCTCCATTGTAAATATTAAAACACAAAGAGACATTTGAGTTTAGTACTAGACAATGCAAAGAAACAGGTTGCAATATCCCCTGCCTCGAGGCAGGAGTTTAAGTTGAAATCAAATCACTAACTTAGAACACAGTACTGTAACAGACTTCCAGCTGACACACCAGTCTTTTCTGGATCATCCCATATAAGAACTCTTCCTGGATCAAGACTTCAATAGTAGTGTCAGGATCTCTCCCCAGCTCCAGCTAGTTCTCTTTCTCTGCCTTCCACCCAAGTACTGTTTTTGTTGCCCCCTTCCAGGCTACTGGTCCCTCAGGGTATGTCAGTGCTAATGTTCCAGAGTTGAGTTCTCCACCACCCCGAGCTGTTTTCAGGAGGGGCGGGATATAAATTGATAAAATAAAATAAAATAAATAAATATAAATAAATAAATTATTGTATTATAGCCACCATATGCAACAGTAGGGTTGAGATACAGCCCTCTCCACCCCTGAAATCTCCAATCCTGGAGCCCTAGTGACGGTATCCAACAATTTCCAACAATTCTGCTTCATTGCCTATGGACATCCCTCAAACCTCCCTTTCTCCATCCCATTCTGGCAGATTCTGCTCTCTGCTTGGGTCCTTCAGTTCCCTTGCACCAGTTCACCTACCACCCCTCCTTCACCACACTTACTGCTCTAACTCACCACTAACACCCTATCCTAGTTCCACATGCTCCCAATATTGCCAACTCTTCTAAATCTCTACCTAAGTCAGCTGAGTCGACTGACCCATCACAGGACTTTCCCACAATGCAATCCCCATAATCCTCTTGACCTCTACTGTTCCCCAAGTCTGTAGCTTTCTTAAAGGGCCAGCACTGTTACAAATATGTTACTAAAACCAAGCGTTTTAAAAGAGATAAAGTAGAAATCCAAATACACAGCTAAAATGCCCAACCTTAAAACTATACTGTGAAAATTAATCAGAATTGCATGGCATTAGTAATGTTTCTAGTCTTAAGATTAGATTAAAATAATTTCTAAAAGCACATTCAGTTTTTCATTTCCCCCCTCTCAGAATCACTACATGGTCATAGTTAATTTTAATTGTGGAACCACAAGTAGCACTTCCATAACAGAAATAAAAGCCATCATACGCCATGGTCTAGACCCTACTTATCTGAGTGATCACCTCAACCCTTGGATCCCTAGTTGGCCCCGGCGGTCATCTGGGGATGCCCTCCTCGAAGTCCTATATTACTGATGGGTTCGGACAGACAGGAGGGCATTCTCATCGGCTGCACCATCGCTTTGGAACTCCCTTCCGGTGGAGGTTCACCTGACTTTTCCGCCAGGCATTTGGCAGGGGGGGAGGGGAGGAAGGGATAGGTATGTCGGGGTAAATTTGGGATGGGTTGGTTGCACTGTGGGTTTTATTTTGCGCATGATTAGAGTTTTAATGGAGTTTTAATATAAAACATAAAAAACATATTTTTAAATTTACACTGTGCTTTTATTATGAATTTTGTGAGCCGCCCCAAGTTGCTTGTAGCAAGAAGGGTGGGGTAAAAATGTATGTATGTATAAATAAATAATAAATAAATACTAAAGCCCTCTGTTACCCCTCAGATACACCATCTTAAAAGGCTAGAGGCATGGCAGGCACTCTGCGCTGCTACGCTCAGAACAAGGCTTTGATGAACCTCCAAGGGAAGGGAGTACCATAGTTGTGAAGCAGCCACCGAGAATCCCTTGCCATACTGGACTTGACACACTGATGGAACTTTCAAGGGGGTCCTCCCAGCTGACCTCAGGGATTGCCATGGAACATAAGGGAAGAGAAAGTCTTTCAGCTATGTGGGTCCCAGCCAGTTGGAGCTTTATAGGTTGAAAACCGCACTCTGGGTTGTACCCAGAAAGCTAAGCACACTAAGGGCATTTTTACACGGGAGACATTTCTCCCGCAGCTTAAAGTTACGGCTTGGGGAAACCCCCGTGAGGGGATTTAGAGGTTTCTCACCAGACTGAAGTCACCCGGGCATCACTGGAAATGCTGGGCAACTCCCAGGCGTTTTGAGATGTGGACTGGTAAGACCTCAGCTATTAGGGACTTACCTAGTACATGTCTCAAAACTTCTGGGAGTCGTCCAGCGCCAGTTTCCAATGGCACCTGGGTGACCTTTGGTCCGGCAAGGAACATTTAACTCCCCACCCACCCTGCCCACCGAGGGTTCCCCAGGCCAGATTATTAAGCTGTGGGAGAAATGTCTCCCGTGTAAAAACGTATAATGTTCATTTTTTTCTAGACTGGCACCCTCAAGATTCCATCCATAAAATTTCCAACATTTGTACGGTTTTTGCTTAAAGATTATCTAGAATTTCTTGTATCGTTGCCCCCAATTAAGGAAATCAAAACACTCTGCATAATAGTAATAATGATAACACTTAGTACCCTTCAACTCTGGGAGAGCCTGGAGCTCTAAAGTCTATTTTGTTTATATCATTGCATCAAACAATTAGATACCTAAAAACTTGTTTGTCCTTGCAAAATGTTTGTTCCCTAGATACTTTAATATTTCAGGTATAGCTGAAATTATTGCTTAGTATTTTGTTTTTATTATTTGTCATGCTATTTCAATTCATAGCAGTAAATGCCACTAATTCTTCTTCTCTTTATCTGTCATTTGTCTGTGTTCTTATGGCGGTGACGATTAGGCTGAGAGAGCATATTTGTGTGCAAAAGCAAGTCGGATCGAGGCATATCATATTTTAAAGGCACTAATACAGACACCTTGACATCTGAAAGACCAGCAGTTTTAACAATAATGCACAATGTCTTAACTACTCAGGATCCTCACACAGGAAGAAAAAGCTCTGAACTGCATTCCCATTGCTTTACAAAAATGTTCCTCATAATGTGTTAAGAGACAGCTGGGAACCACTGCTTCAGTGGGACTACTACCAAGTAAGTGATTTGTGGCTCATGGACCACCTTGGTACAATTTTTGCTTATCATGCTTGCATTTCCGATTTTAGCAAGTGTTACTATATTGCCACAGAGAATGACAATTTAGCTGTCATATTGTATTCACAGAATACTTGGTATTTAAGAGAGTCAGTCAGTTATGTTTGCACATCATAAAATTCAGTTATCCCTGTTTTCATCTGAACTGCCCAGTTAGAAATAGCTGAGAACCGCATAGGAGACATTGACTGCAATCCCAAACTGCTTGCACACACCACAATGTCTCCATAAAGGAGGTGCACGCAGCAGACGCAGGGTGTGGGATCAGCCATTCTCTCTATGAAGTATTTGCTAATGGTCAAACAAGAAATATTGTATATATCAAGAACCTGGCCATGTCTGTTTCCCCCCCTATTGAATAAACATGTAATAATTTCATATCTGAAGCTGTGCCTCCAAATAAGACAGCTGAACTGTTATTATGAAATCTATTATTTTTTTTCATTCTCATGCCCTAATTCTGCATTTATATGACATAAATACAAGCTATTTATTAAATCCTTCAGAAGCATATGCGTTCAGCACGAATCCCGAAGAGGGGCATATAAAGAAACTAAGCTGACAATCCACATTGCAGATCACACTGTTCTTGTGTTAAAATAAACAGGCTATGGATTGCGACGCTTTAAAGACAAGAAAAAACAACAGATTTACTGAAACATAATTTATGCCTGACAAGATCCAAGCACTCAAATATAAGTATTGCAAAAATATAAGACACTGTCCTCCTTAAAACATACCTGTCCTTCTTAAAACATACATTTAAACAACATGTTATGTAAGGTTTCAACTATACAATTTGTTTAACACTATCCCAGAAGTGGGGAGATAGCCGCTCAAGGGCTGGATGAAGCTCTCAAGCACCTTTACAGCATCTCTCACCAGAAGAGACTGCTTGGGGAGGGTCCATGTGGTTCCCTCAGAAGCAAGAGAAGCCAAGCTGCCATTTCTGCCACCAGAGCCTCCTGGGGGCTGTGGGAGCAGGCCCTGTGCTATCACTGCTGCTGCCCGAACCCACCAGACCGGTCTTGTTACTCTTGGTGATACGAAATTTTTGGTATGCAGCTTTCAGGCTTGGAAACTTTGCCCAGCCATAACCTTTCGAAACTGTATTTTCACCAGGATGAAGAACTATATATTTTTTTTTAATTTACTGAAACGTATTGCTCAAAGTTATTTTTAAAAAAAGACGTTAAAAGCGCACATTTGGTACATGTATACTGTGGAGCCGGGAGCTCAGCATCATGCCACGGCAAGGAAGCCTGTCGCGAGGCCTCCCCACAGCAGCGGTGGGCTGAAGGAGCTTCAATCAAGCTCTCCAAAGCCGTAAGTACATGCGAGGGCCCCAGCGGAGAGGGGTGGGGTGGGGTAAGTCAAACTGACAGATTTGGACTAAAGAGCCAACGGCTTCCCATTGATCTCAGTGGCAGGGGCGGATTGGCCATTGAACCCACCGGGAGGATTCCCGGTGGGCTGGGCTGGGCTGGAGGGCCAGTCCCGCTGTCTTTTTAAAAAAAATTATTTTCTTTTTAAAAAAAAATTGTTGGTCCCAACCCCTGTCGGGCCGGGTGGGGGGAGGAGGCCTCACCTGCCTCTCCCTTCTAGGAGCACCGCAGCAGCTGCAGCAGCAGTGGGAACACTTGATCGGGCTGGGAGATAAGGCTGTGTTTACAAACACAGCTCCTCCTCCCCTCCCTATGTGCTGATCAGAAGGTTGCTACCTTGTAAAAAAGGTTCTTCGAGATGGTTCCCAACATTCTCTCAACTCAACTGGGTTGTGCACGCTCACTATAGGCCAATAATAGATCACGTGATGGTCTCGAGCTCCTCAAGGCAGGGGAGGA
>QEPC01001041.1:5986500-6005013 GCA_003113815.1 Sphenodon punctatus | reverse complement strand
TGGAGACTAAGTTAAAACTGGAACCTCCGAATAGGCATCCCCAGATGACCACAAAGGCTGTAATGAAACATGGTAGGCCAGGAAATCTTCCAGCTAAGTGGGGTCCTAAGCCGTTTAGGGCATTAAAGGTCGTAACGAGCACCTTGAATTGTGCCCGGAAGACAATAGGCAATCAGTACAGATCCCAGAGTGCTGGTGTTATGTGCTCCCAGAAACCCATCCCCGTAAGGAGCCAGGCCGCCGCATTGCAGTAGTCTAGCCTTGAGATAATTAAGTCTCAAAATGGGGTCACACAGCCAAAAGTCTGGGAACAATTGCTACCATCAGTTTTAAATCTTGATCATTATAGGTAACACAGACTTAATTAGTGTGAACAAAGCAGGTTGAGTTCCTTAACAGGAAGGTACTATGGGAATGAACAGTACAACTAAGAGCACCAAATTATAGAATTATTTTTATTCTATAATTTAATTGCATTATTATGCAAGATGTATTTAATAAAAGTCATAATGCAATTAGAGGTAATAACAATTAAACCAAGGATGGTATGCAAGTAGCAATCTGCTATTCACAACATATATAAGAATTTCAGCATTGCTAAAAATGTCAACTGGTAAACAACAAGATAAACTACTAGACTTTGGGCTCTTTTGGACGAGCAGGTCGCCGTTGCGCGACCCGCTCGCATGATATTTCAAAATCCCGCAATGCGGGATTACACGAGACAGAAGTAGGGGATCACACACATGAAAGGCGGTCGCGTATTATTTGCTGATAGCGAATTAAATACCTCACACATCAAGGTATTTAATTCACGGTCGGCAAATAATGTGTGACCGCCTTTCATGCACATGATCCCCTACTTCCGTCTCATGTAATCCCATGTTGCGGGATTTTGAAATATCGCACAAGCGGGTCGTGCAACGTCGACCCGCTCATCTAAAAGCAGCCATAGTAGCATATTTTAAGGCATAATTGTAATACCTGAAAGTGACAGATTCTTCACAACCTGTGTTCAAGCTTTCATCTAATTTTAGGTTCTGAGCCAGTGTTTTTCAAGTCACTCCAACTACCAACTTAAACTCAAATGAGATGGCAATGTGGTTTCATAGAACTAGTAGATGAGAAGACACAAGGTCAGGCTAATATACTAAAAAAAAAAAATACTCTTTAACACCATGATTTTTTTTTCTTGGTCTTAAGTACACATTTTGTCCTCGCACCTTACTCCCACATCGTAGATTTTCTCTGCAGGAGGTTGGGAACATTTGGCTGCAAGTTTACAGCAAAAAAAAAAAAATCTTTTAAAAAATGGCAGTTCAAGAGAGGGAATATAACGGGCTAACCCCTGCAGCAATCCTGAAACCACTTAGTTGCAAATTGTCATGTAGTCGGTGGGATTACAGCCCATGTATCTAAGTGCAGGTTTCCAATATAAATGTAGGAATTTCCTTTTCTGTTACTGTCCAGAGCTACAGGACAAATCTCCTTACTGTCAATGGTCTCAAAAGAACACTCAGTAATTGATCCACTCTCTGACTATAGTGTACATGATGTAGTTGGTTTGAGAGAAAGATATGAAAAAACTGCATAAGGACAGTCTGTTCAAGATGATAATGTTCATGTGGTTATTACTACTCCTGACAAACTAAACATTGCCAGTGTCTGGTGCTGTTGGACAATTTCACAATAGGGAAAAAAATTGGAATATTCTGAATGAGAAATTATATGGAAAAGAAATATTTCAAGATGCTCAAGAGTATCTAACCCTAAGCAAAACTGTCTATTTGTACCAAGGATACTCACCCCAGCTTCATAATGGAATTCAACAAGGTGTATTTTAAATGTAGGAGGAAATTAAACTAGTATTTATTTATTTATATTTATTAGCCGCCCCCTCATGCCTACGGCATCTCGGGGCAGTTTACAAAAACAAAAACCACATCAATAAAATTCAATAAAAACACTAAAACCCCAACAATTAAAAAAAAAAATCTTAACCCCCAAATTAACTCCCAACTATCCCACTATTAGTTAACATAATAATGATGATCCATCTAGCCCAGCATCTTGTCTCTGATAGTGGCTAACTTTAGCTGCTTCAGAGAACTGCAAAACAGGTTATGATTAAGGCCACTTTCAAACAAGGTGCTTAGAAGCACCTCCTGAGCCCCACGTTCAGAGAAAAACCACGTGGGGAGTGTTTACACACTCCCCGCACTGCCGGAAGTGATGTGCTGCCCGTTGTCGGCAGCAGCGGCGGCTGGAGATGCGGGGCTTTGAAGAGTCGCGTTTTGAAAGCCTCACTTTTCAGGCTTTCAGAACACGCTTCTTCAAAGTCCCGCATCTCCAGCCGCCGCCACTGCTGGGAACGGGCAGCACGTCACTTCCGGCAGCGCGGGGAGCGTGTTAACACACCCCGCACAGCTTCTCTCTGAACACGGGGCTCAAGAGGCGCTTCTGTGCACCTCGTTTGAAAGTGGTCTAAGTGATCGATTCCGATTACTCACTTCCAGTCCTAGACAATCAGAAGTCTCATCCTCTGACCATCTTGACTACTAACCATAGATGGATCTATCCTCCAAGAACTGTTTCAAAGCCAAACCTATTCCTTGCTTTCACAAGTGAATGCGTTTTTAGAAAAATCCTGCACAGCAGCTTTCCCAAACCAAAACAGAGATAAATGGTCGGAGAAGACAGGCCAAAGTAGCTATCAAGCCCATTTGTGACTTAATCCTGCCCATTATGAAAGGGATGGGGGAAAGGGGCTGCCGCATCCCTGACATAACCCTGCCTCTTACAAAGTATTGCACAACATTCCACAGTATGCCTACAGTAGGCCCACATAGGAAAGGGGTGTTACTCCCCCTTCCTGACATAACCCTGGGGTTAACATTGGGTTTTTTAGACAGACAGTGGGTTGGCCACCCCCAGACATACTCCGGAGATGCATCCCCCATATCTTCCTGCTTGCAGCCCCACCTCAGTCTGGTTTAAACAGACCTACAGTCCATAGTCTACCCCTCTGGCATCCCCTCCACCACACCATAGAGTTGCGAGCGGATTGCCCAATGTTCTGCGCTGCCACCTACAACTCTATAGTGTTGCCTGGGGCAACCCCCAACCAAGAGCAGAGCTGTAACAGACATCCACTGAACAAAAAGGCAGCAGCTCTGCCTTAGGATGGTGTCCTGGGCTTGGGCAGCTTATTTCTCTGATGGTGCTCCTGGAAGTTCCGGAGCACCACAAGTGGGACTGGAGCAAAGCAGGGAGCCTGCTTTGCCTGTACATCTGGCAGCCTGCCTTTAGACAGATGTGACCCAGCAGAGACAGGACTGCTGTGCTGCATATGGATGAGGCCATATCAGAGAGGGGGCTGGAAAGTCCTTACGCTGCACTCCTTTTCTGTCATGGCCACCTCCAGGCCCTCTCTGAAGCCCCAAGTCTCCAACTTATACATGGGCTTCCCTGACTAATCCGGAGAAACTGGGTCTTCCCAGCCCAGAGACGTGGCAACCCTATTGTGGGTTTCAGTCAGGCTACTCTGGAATATTTATATATTTATTACTGCAACTTGATATCCTCCTCCTGCCAAAAGGCAGCTCTGGGTGGCGTACAGTTATCATAAAAGTACTATAAAATACAACATAAAACACAGTATAAAATCTATGAAAAATACTATATAAAATACAATAACTGAGTGGAACTGAAATTCCCCAAATCTCCCCCCTCCCCTCATCTCCCCACCAAAAGCCGGGTGGAACAACCAGGTTTTGCACTGTTGTTGAAAGGAGGAGAGGTCCAAGGCCAGGCGAATCGCCACCAGAAGGGAATTCCACAGCCTCAAGGCAGCCACCAAGAACGCCCTCCTCATTGTTGCCACCCGAGAAACTCAGGGAACCTCAAGAAGGGTGCCCCTGACCAACCACAGGGGCCGATCTAGAATCTGGGGGTGAGGTGGTCCCTCAGGTAAGTGGGGCCCAGACCACATAGGACTTTATAGGAAAGAACCAACACCTCGAATTGGGCCCAGAAGACTACAGGCAGCCGGTGCATTGCATGGAGTACCAGTGTTACATGCTCACAATGACCCATCTCCATAAGGAGACAGGTCACTGCATTCTGCACGAGCTGCAGTCTCTGGGCCATCACCAAGGCTAGCCCCACGTAGAGCACATTACAGTAGTCCAGTCTTAAGGTGATGAAGGCATGGATGATATTGGCCATGTCGGAGTCTGAGATATATGGTTGAAGCTGCCGTATCAGATATAGCTGGCCATAAATAAGTGGTTTATGGATCATGGGTTAGGTTATAAAAGCCGGAAACAGAGTTCCCAGAGAAGTAGAGTGCCCCAAGAGACTGCACTTTATTTTTCACTGAACTTTGTCCCTGCTCTCAAGAGCTCACAATGCACAACAAAAACAAATGAGGCTGTAACACACATCAGGAAAAGCAGAAGAAAAAAAGCCTATGTTCCAAATGTAAGATTACCTGTACATACAGTACATTGTCAGGCACAGTATGCTGTTAGAATTCAAATGTAGGTCGGTTTTTTTAAAATGTAAATGAATATCTAGACAGTGCTGCAGAAGTGCTATTTTAAGAGTGTCTTAATTATTAAGTGCCTAATGATCTGTGCCTGCCCTCTTAATATTGAAAAGCTAACTAGTACAAAACATGTGATCAAAAAAATACATGGTCAAGTACTAATCACGCACTAACACTTAAAAGCTATGAATTTTATAGCACTGAAAGGTAAAAGTTAATTTTGCATTTTTTTCATGTGGGTACATGGGGACATCTCATATGCAACCCACGTGTGCATCTCAACGCACCCGTGCAGGCATGACTATGGCCAGCACGCAAGCTGTGTGCACATAAGCTGCACACACAGGGGGTTGGGAATTGAGCTCACCACTGTTCCCCAGCTTTGCAACTCCCTTTCCCCAGGGGCCATCATAGCTCAAGCCTGTGGATCTTCCAGAAACTGTGTAAAGCAATTCTGTTTAGGTGGGCCTTTGGGGATGGGTTAGGGACTAGGGAGTAGGTTACGGTAGTGCTTTGGATCTGCCTGCCTTTGAATCTAAAGTAATGTGAGAAACAGGGGTGAAATCAGAATTGCTAAAGTTCTAATTTTCAATTGGAATGGAACAGTTCACCTGTCCCAATTGGAACTGTCAATATTTTATCTAATTCCGATCAGAACAGGTGAACTGCCTATACAGTCTGGGCCCCTTCTATCTGAGAGACTGCCTTACTCTCCAGGCCATGGAGCAACCTCTGCAGCGGGGGTGCCTTCTTGGAAGTCCCCCAGGTGAACCAGGGGGCCATGATGGAGAGGGCGTTCTCGGTGGCCGCACCACGGCTGTGGAACTCCCTCCCCAGAGGAAGCTCACCTGGCTCCCAGCCTGTTGGTCTTCCTTCAGGCCTGTAATACCTGGCTGTTTGTCCGGGTCTTTGGGGGGGGGGAGTGAGGGGGTGTTTGCCAGTGGTTTTACCTCTTTTTGCTGCTGTTTTTATTGTTTTAGTAACCCTTCTATGTATTTTTAATATATTGTTTTTAATGTTCTGTGAGCCACCCCGAGCTCCCGTAAAGTTGGAGGGAGTGGGATAGAAGTTATTAATTTAATTAATTAATTCATTCATTCATTCATTAAATTAAACAAATTGTCCCATTCTGATAGAAAATCTGAACTTTAGGAATTCCGATTTCACCCCTATTCCTCACATAACTTTGGATTCAAAGGCAAAATGGCTGCCCTTAACCAAAATGGTGGGGATGCTGCTGCCACCATTTTGGATGAGGGAGATGATCATTTTGCGCACGTGCAATGATTTGGGGGTCAAGATTCCAATTAAAATAATTTTCCAATCAGAATTCTGATTGAAAAAAACAAATAGCTATTCCATTTTTGCTGACATTTCCACAAAAACAGAATAGCTATTTCAGTTCAAGCCTAGTGAGAATCTGGAAGAGCTCCTTACTTATACAGGACAATATTTTGAAATCAAATTACTGGGTTTCAGAAGTATTAATTTAAAACCCTCACAGTGCATTCCATGGTGGCAAGGATTGAGTATTACAGCCTTCCCAACTGAGGAGGATACTGAACTCCAACTTATGCATCATTGGGTATTCCCGAGGTGCAGTCTTTTATATCCCTGATTTAGGCGTGGCTACTACCAGGGCAGCTTAGTCCCTTATATACCCATTGTATGCAATAGTGTCCAACTTCTGCCATATGATATATCTACTTATCACTATCACACTTATCACATCAGCATGGACATATGCACATTTAAACAACTGTATTTAACTATTTACATTCTTTTTGATAGCAGATATTCCATCAGACAGTGGTTCCATCACACAAAGCTCCTAAAGTGCGTGGCAAAGTAGTATCAAAGATTGTCTAATCCTGGGGTGGGTTAGTTTCCAAGTCCAAGAGCCTCATACCAAATGTTTCATATTACTGGGAGCCTAAAGACACTTTCCATGGGGTGAAAACAGACGTAGCACTAACTCTGCTTTAACACTTCTTATGCATGTTGCAGGGCTGCTCAGGGCACCAATACAGTCCTGCAACATGCATACGAAATGTTAAAGTAGTGTTAAAATGGAGTTAATGTGTTATGTCTGTTTTCACCCACTGACATCTATGTAGTCCCCAAACCTTAATCAATAAAACAAATGTTCGACAAATTATAATACAGTAGTGTTTTATAATGCAGCTATATCGTGCTTCAAAGGAGTTGCACACTCATGGCACAATGTTCCAGTTCTTCCCAAAGAAACTGCAAGTCCTGCCAGAACAGAAGTCACTTTTCTATGCTTTCAGTTTTGCAACCATCTCATGCCACCAGTGGGGGAAGATGCTGACTGACTACAGGATAGAGGCTTCCCAGTCTGGGGATGGTGCAGAATGGCTTCCTACTGATCCCAGGTGCGGGGCTCAGGGCACACTTGCACAACCTACAGCCCTATCAGCAGCAGAAATGGCGACTCAGCTTCTCTTGCTCCTTAGGGGGTCACAGGGAAACACCCCCAGGCAACCACTTCTGGAAACAGCCACGGTAAGGGCCCGAGAGCTGACTATGGCTCCCAGGCCAACATTTGCCCACCTCTGGTCTAAGCAAATGGGATTCATACATGCTGTTACCAATTTTGATGTGCTAACTGAGCTTTGAATTCATAGAGAACCCCTCACCTTCAGCCCCTCCTAATTTTCCACATCAGGGAAATCACTCTATAAAAGCTACAGATCTCATGGGCTTGTGTCAGTAGATCACTTTGAGAATCAGGCTGCCCATAGGATATTGTTATATTCATCTTTTTAGTATTAAAAACTAAGAAAATGCAGACTTTAACATTGCATGTGCCTTCTTGTACCCATTACAATACAATCTTTAATCGTAAAATCATCAAATGCCAATACTTCTCAAAAATACAAATAAATTGCATTATTTATGTACAGTAAATCTGTTTATGGAATTTAACACAATGGAACAAATGCTATATATGAACAAAAAAGACATTCTTTAAAAAATAACACCCTGCAATTTTGTGTGTCTCCCTGGTATATCCGTGTTTTTATTTCTCATATTAATAAGCAGGCATTTATATCTTAGGTACTGCTCAGTTTTGTCATCCATTTTATTCCCAAGATGCTCATATAGAGTAATTTCTGCTATCTTAACATGCCAGTATTTTAGAGGTTGACTATAGGTTGACTATAGGAGCTTTTCCACCTTTGACAGATCAATCTCCTTTCTCTACAATCCACTTGTTTGAAGTCCCATCTGCTGCAAAGAAAAACTAAGCCAAAAATTCAGGTCTTCTTTCTGCAGTGAACAATGGGGTTCCATACTAGACATGAGTCCAAAACGTCAGGCTGGTACACTGCAGGAAGGGGGCCACAAGTTGACTCGGCTGCAAGATTTATTCTGATATTACTGTAGATATTAATATTAAACATAATATTTATATAGCATTTAAAATATTTATATTCTATTTTAAAATATTTATAGAAAAAATTGCAAATATGAAGAGACTGGTAATAGTGCATGTCAAATTGGCACTCTAAGAGCCTGTTTTCATGACCAGCCTTCCCAGATGAAGTGCCCTTTAACGTACTTTCATCGCCCTGTTGTTCTCAAAATCAGGCTGGTTAAAGTGAGTTTCCATTGTATTTTATCACTCACCAGAAGCATGGTTCAAGTATACTAGACATTTATAATAACTAATATGGATTGAAGAAGCTTGGGAGAATCTGCTCCAAGTTCTCACACAATTGACAGACATAATTGCTCAATGATCTACCTGTGAAGAAGCCTGCAGCATATCAACAAATCCTTTATGATTTAAATATGCCATCTCATTTTAGACCAATATACTGTACCATTGTTCCTCAAATCAGATATTTATCTTAAATACCTGCTTACCTTCAAGAGACTGAACTATACCAGATGGGAACAAAGTAACTGAGACGGTAGTTTTTATTTTGTCAACTTCTGTTGGAGAGAATATGCAGGTTTTGGGGCCAAACATGGCCCTTCCTCAGGCAAGATAGAGATACATAGACTGAGCAGCAAATGGAGATCAGGTATCTGTCTGTCTGTCTGCATTGACTTAGAAGATATACGTGTCAGACACTTAAAAATAATGATGTTAAAAATCATTGATTGTTTAAAAGACTAAGAAACAATAAGTAACAATATATGCAGACAGAGAGCTATACTAAAGCAAATGTTTGGGCTGGGTATATTAGGAAACCTCTTTCTAGATGAAAAATGAGTGACAACATCTTTAAAGGTGCATACAGAGGGATTAGGTAGAAGGGCCGGGAAACTCAACAAAATGGTTCGGTTTCAGATCGGATTGAATATAAATTTTGGAAGATACAATGATAGAGGAACCTGTCTTTGTGAATCTGTGACTGTAAAGTGCTGTGCACGCCTAGCAGTGCTACAGAAATGATTACTTAGTAGGCAAGTGAATACAAAAATGCTTCATGCACATGATGCTCTAGTATTTATATCTCAGTCTCAGCTAAGTATCCCTAAACTTCTTAACCAAATTTATTTGCTCACCTCTCAGGCTATAAAATTAATTGAAGTAAATTGGAAATCTTTGGTATAGGTAAGATTGCCTCTGACAGGCACTTAGGACTGGAGGAATATCCAGACATATCAGCAACCTGGTTAAGATGAACATGGAGACTATTTGGTTGACTTTCAAGACCGTTCTCCCCAGGGTCTTGTATACTTTGAGAGCCTTACCTGTTTTTATTCCTCAATTTTATTTTCAAAGACTAAATAAATGATTACAAATTACCTTATTCCCATTCGCTGTACAGAGTTAGATGATTTCATATAAAGTAGCTAGAACTATGTTCTGACATCTTCAAGTAAAAAATATCCCTACCTATTCTTAGCTGATTTATTGCTTTCAAGAATGCAAACACAAGCGGTCCTATTGCGCTGTGTAGCTACATATTCCTAGGGTGAAGGGAAAGTCCCTATAGACCGAAAATTCTTAAGCTTGAAGTTGAAGAACAGCGAGAGCAGTTGATTGCTTCTTCAATCACCAAAAGTCATTATTGCATTAAATTAAGATTGCTTCAAGGCACATGGAGTAATTTACCTTACATAAAATGAAGGAATTAACAAAATTGCATAAAATGAAACAATTATCTGATCTTCAGTAGCAATACTTTACTTTGCACTTAGTTAGCACTTTTCTTTCCAGGATCCCAAAACATACTGTAAAGTGTAAACATTAAGGGCAAAAGCTTCAAAAATAGCTGCGTTTAGGCTGCCCAATTTGAAACTATTTTTGAAAATTTAGACCTAAGATTCATATTAAAACTTTTTTTTCTATACAAACACACCGTATGTGGATTATTTTAATTACTTTTAATTGTCTTCTCAAAACCAATCATTTCCCCTTTATTATGATCTAAATTGGGGATGGGGAACCTCAGGCCCATGGGCTAAATAATGCTTTTTCTAACTGCCAGATCTGACCCGTGGATCTTACTTACATTTCAGTGTCTTCCCCCACAGTGTGCATCCTTACCATTGCTTCCCCCTGCCCCGTAAGCAAGTTTCTTCCTACCCTACTGCCCCCCTACCCACTTCTAGTATTACCACCTTTCTATTAGTGGTAACCCGGAGGGGAATGGGCCAAGAGGACTGCCTTGCTTCCCTTCTGACGTAACCATGCCACCTGCAGAGCACTGAGACATCACGGCACCCCATAGGGGATGGGTTTACGTCAGAAAGGAGACATGGTAATCCCTTTATTGCATCCCCTTTCTAACAGGTGAGAGGGAGCTGGTTGAGGGCCTCCAGGGTGGGGGGCAGAAGTGCCTTCCACACAAAGGCAGTGGTGCCTCCCCCCCGCTTCCTGTAGCAGTAGCTGCAGTACCGGCACTACCATATAGGCAATACAGGCAGGTGTCAGTGGGGAGGGGTAAGGTCAGGGGAAGGGAAGGCCGCCCATGCACGCTGCTTACACACAGGGAGGCTCTGCTCACACCAAGTGGGGTAAAGAAGCCCATCAGGATAGTATGTGGGCCTTCCCACATGCTTCCGCACCAGGAATTCAGGCCCCTATCATCATAGGGCGCAGAGCTGTAACAGGCTCAAGGGGGAGGACCAGGGGGCTATCACACCACAAGGAAGGAAGGGCAAGGCCCCCGGGAGGGGGAGAGACATGCGTGCCCGCAGGCTTACTCAATCACACAAGCACTCTATGGGAGAGGGGAAGGGGAAAGGTAACTACCATACAACACACACACACGGGGGAACCACACACTCAATCTACAATAACCACGGAGAGGAAGGGACGGGGGGTAGCAATAGGGATACCACGGAGGAGGTAGAACAGACAAAAATGCACCAACACAAACACAATCAAGAATCCAAGACACTTTCAGAAGGAGGGGGCCAGTCTCTCCAGGCACTCACGAGCTCTGTTCACCAGCGCTGATTTCTTCACAGTGCCGACAATTGAAGTAAATGCCCCGCCCCATGCACGCGCCTGGAGGCGTGTGTAGCGACACAGCGGTGGGAGGGGCCCTGGTGCATCACGGGAGGGCCCAGGCTGATCTGCTGTGTTGGGGCTTGCATCGGGACGTGCTCGGGTGAGTAGGGGTGTTGATGGTGCTGGATCCAGTGCCCCTTTGGTTCCCGGAGCACGGGGGGGTGGGGCTCCCAGCCAATGGACACAACCGCTGCCAATGGACACAGTACTCCCCCCTCGAAGGCTCCTCCCCTCCAGCGCCAAGCAGAACCCGGATTGTCAGGGTGTCGTCGATGGAAAAGGCGGAGGAGCCGAGAGGCATGGACATTGGTTGCAGGTTCCCAGGAGCGCTCGTCGGGGCCAAATTGCTGCCAATCAATAAGATAATGAAGCCGTCCACGAAGTTTTTTAGCATCCAGAATGGCAAGGACTTCATAGTTGGGTCCAGGGCCAGTTTGTCGGGTTTGGAGGAATTCCCAGGGGACTCAGAAGCAGCAGGTAAGATAATTGGTTTGAGAAGTACGACATGGAAGGTAGGGTGGATGCAAAGCCAAGGGAGAAGCTGTAAGGTGTAGGTAACCTCGTTTACCCGTCGGAGGATGGGAAATGACCCAATGTACTTATGGTCAAGCTTTGAGGATAGTCGTCTCGAAAGGTAGTGTTGGCGATCTACCCACACCTGGTCTCCAGGCTGGAATTGTGGGGCTGGTCGCCGCTGGCGGTTGGCATATAGTTTGTATCGCTGCCGGGCCGTTTCCAATGTTGTTTTGGCAAGAGCATGAACCTGCTGTATTTGCTGGGCAAGAGCTCCTGCGGCCGGTACTGTTGCTGCCGGGAGGATTGGGAAGGTCATTTGGGGATGGTAGCCGTAAGTGATATAGAAAGGGGAATCCAGGGGAAGCATTCGAGGCATTGTTATAGGCGAATTCGGCCATGGGCAGCCAGGAATACCAACCATCTTGGAGGGAGCTAATATATCATCGTAAATATTGTTCAACGTTCTGATTGACTCGTTCCAGCTTGGGGGTGATATGCGGTTGTTGATCTCAACTTAACCTGGAGGGCCTTGAAGAGAGCCGTCCAAAAATGGGACATGAACTGTATTCCCTGATCACTTATGATCTCTGCTGGCCATCCATGGAGCTTTACTACATGTCGTAAAAATAAGAGGGCTGTACGTTGTGCTGTTGGGAGGCCTTTATGTGCAACGAAGTGAGCTAATTTTGTGAAGTGGTCCACAATAACAAAGACAGTGTTGTAGTCCCGAGAGGGGGGATATTCGACTATGAAGTCAAGCCCAATTCTATGCCAGGGACCCGAAGGTGTCGTGGTGAGTTGCGATAGGCCGGCTGGGACCTGTCTAGGGACCTTCATGCGGGCGCAAGTGGCACAGGCCTGGACATGTTGTTGTACATCCAATGCCATGGCCAGCCACCAGAATTGGCGCTGGAGGAGGACCAGGGTTCGTTCCATCCTGGGTTGTCCAGCCAAAGGTGCATCATGGTGAGCCCACAGTATATGGGCTCGGCAGGAAGGGGTACTACCACTCGTTGGTCCTTCTTCACTAGGCCATCCTCTCTCGTATAAGCAGGGTCTTCGAAAATCCGTAGTTCCTGTGTGGAGGCTTGGCGCAACTGATCAATGGAAGGAATGGTGGCGGCAAACACCCGATGGTCCAGAATAGGGCTGCACGGGTGTCTCTCTCTTCATGGTACCAGGAGAGGGCATCTGCTAGGAGGTTCATCTTCCCTGGATGGTATTGTATAGTGAACGTAAAGCGGGCAAAAAAGAGCGCCTAGCGGGTGTGTCTAGGGTTGGCAATCTGTGCAGTTTGTAAAAAGGTCAGGTTCTTATGATTGGTAGTCACGGTGATGGGATGCGGGGCCCCCTCCAAATAGTGCCACCATGTTTCAAAGGCGACCTTGATCGCCAACAGTTCGCGATCAAATATGGTATAGTTTTTGTTCTGCCGGGGACAGTTGCCGGGAATAGTAGGCACAAGGAAGAGGCATCTTCTCTGTAGTTTNGCAGTACCGGCACTACCATATAGGCAATACAGGCAGGTGTCAGTGGGGAGGGGTAAGGTCAGGGGAAGGGAAGGCCGCCCATGCACGCTGCTTACACACAGGGAGGCTCTGCTCACACCAAGTGGGGTAAAGAAGCCCATCAGGATAGTATGTGGGCCTTCCCACATGCTTCCGCACCAGGAATTCAGGCCCCTATCATCATAGGGCGCAGAGCTGTAACAGGCTCAAGGGGGAGGACCAGGGGGCTATCACACCACAAGGAAGGAAGGGCAAGGCCCCCGGGAGGGGGAGAGACATGCGTGCCCGCAGGCTTACTCAATCACACAAGCACTCTATGGGAGAGGGGAAGGGGAAAGGTAACTACCATACAACACACACACACGGGGGAACCACACACTCAATCTACAATAACCACGGAGAGGAAGGGACGGGGGGTAGCAATAGGGATACCACGGAGGAGGTAGAACAGACAAAAATGCACCAACACAAACACAATCAAGAATCCAAGACACTTAGCTTTCAGAAGGAGGGGGCCAGTCTCTCCAGGCACTCACGAGCTCTGTTCACCAGCGCTGATTTCTTCACAGTGCCGACAATTGAAGTAAATGCCCCGCCCCATGCACGCGCCTGGAGGCGTGTGTAGCGACACAGCGGTGGGAGGGGCCCTGGTGCATCACGGGAGGGCCCAGGCTGATCTGCTGCGTTGGGGCTTGCATCGGGACGTGCTCGGGTGAGTAGGGGTGTTGATGGTGCTGGATCCAGTGCCCCTTTGGTTCCCGGAGCACGGGGGGGTGGGGCTCCCAGCCAATGGACACAACCGCTGCCAATGGACACAGTACTCCCCCCTCGAAGGCTCCTCCCCTCCAGCGCCAAGCAGAACCCGGATTGTCAGGGTGTCGTCGATGGAAAAGGCGGAGGAGCCGAGAGGCATGGACATTGGTTGCAGGTTCCCAGGAGCGCTCGTCGGGGCCAAATTGCTGCCAATCAATAAGATAATGAAGCCGTCCACGACGTTTTTTAGCATCCAGAATGGCATGGACTTCATAGTTGGGTCCAGGGCCAGTTTGTCGGGTTTGGAGGAATTCCCAGGGGACTCAGAAGCAGCGGGTAAGATTGTTGGTTTGAGAAGTACGACATGGAAGGTAGGGTGGATGCAAAGCCAAGGGAGAAGCTGTAAGGTGTAGGTAACCTCGTTTACCCGTCGGAGGATGGGAAATGACCCAATGTACTTATGGTCAAGCTTTGATGACAGTCGTCTCGAAGGGTAGTGTTGGCGATCTACCCACACCTGGTCTCCAGGCTGGAATTGTGGGGCTGGTCGCCGCTGGCGGTTGGCATATAGTTTGTATCGCTGCCGGGCCGTTTCCAATGTTGTTTTGGCAAGAGCATGAACCTGCTGTATTTGCTGGGCAAGAGCTCCTGCGGCCGGTACTGTTGCTGCCGGGAGGATTGGGAAGGTCATTTGGGGATGGTAGCCGTAAGTGATATAGAAAGGGGAATCCAGGGGAAGCATTCGAGGCATTGTTATAGGCGAATTCGGCCATGGGCAGCCAGGAATACCAACCATCTTGGAGGGAGCTAATATATCATCGTAAATATTGTTCAACGTTCTGATTGACTCGTTCCAGCTTGGGGGTGATATGCGGTTGTTGATCTCAACTTAACCTGGAGGGCCTTGAAGAGAGCCGTCCAAAAATGGGACACGAACTGTATTCCCTGATCACTTATGATCTCTGCTGGCCATCCATGGAGCTTTACTACATGTCGTAAAAATAAGAGGGCTGTACGTTGTGCTGTTGGGAGGCCTTTATGTGCAACGAAGTGAGCTAATTTTGTGAAGTGGTCCACAATAACAAAGACAGTGTTGTAGTCCCGAGAGGGGGGATATTCGACTATGAAGTCAAGCCCAATTCTATGCCAGGGACCCGAAGGTGTCGTGGTGAGTTGCGATAGGCCGGCTGGGACCTGTCTAGGGACCTTCATGCGGGCGCAAGTGGCACAGGCCTGGACATGTTGTTGTACATCCAATGCCATGGCCAGCCACCAGAATTGGCGCTGGAGGAGGACCAGGGTTCGTTCCATCCTGGGTTGTCCAGCCAAAGGTGCATCATGGTGAGCCCACAGTATATGGGCTCGGCAGGAAGGGGTACTACCACTCGTTGGTCCTTCTTCACTAGGCCATCCTCTCTCGTATAAGCAGGGTCTTCGAAAATCCGTAGTTCCTGTGTGGAGGCTTGGCGCAACTGATCAATGGAAGGAATGGTGGCGGCAAACACCCGATGGTCCAGAATAGGGCTGCACGGGTGTCTCTCTCTTCATGGTACCAGGAGAGGGCATCTGCTAGGAGGTTCATCTTCCCTGGATGGTATTGTATGGTGAACGTAAAGCGGGCAAAAAAGAGCGCCTAGCGGGTGTGTCTAGGGTTGGCAATCTGTGCAGTTTGTAAAAAGGTCAGGTTCTTATGATTGGTAGTCACGGTGATGGGATGCGGGGCCCCCTCCAAATAGTGCCACCATGTTTCAAAGGCGACCTTGATCGCCAACAGTTCGCGATCAAATATGGTATAGTTTTTGTTCTGCCGGGGACAGTTGCCGGGAATAGTAGGCACAAGGAAGAGGCATCTTCTCTGTAGTTTGCTGGAGCAGGACTACCCCTATAGCCATACTAGATGCATCCGCCTCAATGAATAAGGGTTTATGGAAGTCAGGATGCTGCAAAAGAGGTGCCTGCATAAAGGCCTTTTTTAAGAATTGAAAGCTATAGTCTTGCTCGGGTCCCCAGATGTAAGGATGATTCTTCTTTAGAAGCTGGGTCAGCAGAGTTGTTACTTCTGCAAAATGGGGCACGTATTGGCGGTAATAATTGATACTGCCCAGAAAACGCTGGAGGGCCTTAACCGTCTTGGGGGGAGGCCATTTTTGTATTGCCAGGATTTTCTTCTGGTCCATTTGGATCCTGTCTGGGCTGAGGAACTCAATCTAGTCAGATGAAAAGAACATTTCTCTTGTTTGCAGTATAGCTAGTGAACCTGCAAACGCTGTAACACTTGTCGAACATGCTGTATATGCTGTTCATATGACGAGGAGTAGATCAGGATATCGTCTAAATAAGCTATTACAAAGGTGTCCAAAATATCTCAAAATATATCGTTAATGCTGGAAGGCGATTGGGCGGCTGGGCCGTTTGCCAGGCCAAACGGCATAACTAAATATTCAAAGTGTCTATAGCAGGTACGGAAGGCCGTCTTCCATTCACCTCCCTGTCGTACTCGGAGTAAGTTATACGCTCCCCTGAGGTCTAACTTGGTGAAAATTCGGGCCCCTTGGAGCCGATTAAGAAGCTCAGGAATCAGAGGCAACAGGTACCCGGNCAGAACAGAAGTCACTTTTCTATGCTTTCAGTTTTGCAACCATCTCATGCCACCAGTGGGGGAAGATGCTGACTGACTACAGGATAGAGGCTTCCCAGTCTGGGGATGGTGCAGAATGGCTTCCTACTGATCCCAGGTGCGGGGCTCAGGGCACACTTGCACAACCTACAGCCCTATCAGCAGCAGAAATGGCGACTCAGCTTCTCTTGCTCCTTAGGGGGTCACAGGGAAACACCCCCAGGCAACCACTTCTGGAAACAGCCACGGTAAGGGCCCGAGAGCTGACTATGGCTCCCAGGCCAACATTTGCCCACCTCTGGTCTAAGCAAATGGGATTCATACATGCTGTTACCAATTTTGATGTGCTAACTGAGCTTTGAATTCATAGAGAACCCCTCACCTTCAGCCCCTCCTAATTTTCCACATCAGGGAAATCACTCTATAAAAGCTACAGATCTCATGGGCTTGTGTCAGTAGATCACTTTGAGAATCAGGCTGCCCATTAGGATATTGTTATATTCATCTTTTTAGTATTAAAAACTAAGAAAATGCAGACTTTAACATTGCATGTGCCTTCATGTACCCATTACAATACAATCTTTAATCGTAAAATCATCAAATGCCAATACTTCTCAAAAATACAAATAAATTGCATTATTTATGTACAGTAAATCTGTTTATGGAATTTAACACAATGGAACAAATGCTATATATGAACAAAAAAGACATTCTTTAAAAAATAACACCCTGCAATTTTGTGTGTCTCCCTGGTATATCCGTGTTTTTATTTCTCATATTAATAAGCAGGCATTTATATCTTAGGTACTGCTCAGTTTTGTCATCCATTTTATTCCCAAGATGCTCATATAGAGTAATTTCTGCTATCTTAACATGCCAATATTTTAGAGGTTGACTATAGGTTGACTATAGGAGCTTTTCCACCTTTGACAGATCAATCTCCTTTCTCTACAATCCACTTGTTTGAAGTCCCATCTGCTGCAAAGAAAAACTAAGCCAAAAATTCAGGTCTTCTTTCTGCAGTGAACAATGGGGTTCCATACTAGACATGAGTCCAAAACGTCAGGCTGGTACACTGCAGGAAGGGGGCCACAAGTTGACTTGGCTGCAAGATTTATTCTGATATTACTGTAGATATTAATATTAAACATAATATTTATATAGCATTTAAAATATTTATATTCTATTTTAAAATATTTATAGAAAAAATTGCAAATATGAAGAGACTGGTAATAGTGCATGTCAAATTGGCACTCTAAGAGCCTGTTTTCATGACCAGCCTTCCCAGATGAAGTGCCCTTTAACGTACTTTCATCGCCCTGTTGTTCTCAAAATCAGGCTGGTTAAAGTGAGTTTCCATTGTATTTTATCACTCACCAGAAGCATGGTTCAAGTATACTAGACATTTATAATAACTAATATGGATTGAAGAAGCTTGGGAGAATCTGCTCCAAGTTCTCACACAATTGACAGACATAATTGCTCAATGATCTACCTGTGAAGAAGCCTGCAGCATATCAACAAATCCTTTATGATTTAAATATGCCATCTCATTTTAGACCAATATACTGTACCATTGTTCCTCAAATCAGATATTTATCTTAAATACCTGCTTACCTTCAAGAGACTGAACTATACCAGATGGGAACAAAGTAACTGAGACAGTAGTTTTTATTTTGTCAACTTCTGTTGGAGAGAATATGCAGGTTTTGGGGCCAAACATGGCCCTTCCTCAGGCAAGATAGAGATACATAGACTGAGAGCAGCAAATGGAGATCAGGTATCTGTCTGTTAGGGATGGGCGAACGCGGTTCGGTAGTTCGGTGTTCGGCCCGAACTCGGCCTGTTCGGACAACCGAACACGAACACGAACACGAACGCACCGAACGGACCGAACACCGAACACCGAACGCCGAAATGGCGAACACACCGAACCGAACCGAACACCGAACTACGAAATGGCCGAACACACCGAACGGAACCGAACACCGAACTACAAAATGGCCGAACAGTTCGTTCAATTCGAATCGCGTTCGGTTGTGTTCGGGTGGCTAAAACATGGTCTTCTGTC
>QEPC01001041.1:5947546-5959482 GCA_003113815.1 Sphenodon punctatus | reverse complement strand
AATGAGGCCATGACTTTTCTGGAGGTTTGTGCACTGCCAGAAGTAGGTCAAGTCACTAACAGAGGCTGGACCTTCCCTGCCGTTCCCTGAAGACAGTGAGAGTATACCCACACAACCAACGGGGGTGCCTTGATCAGATGGCAGAGATTAATTTCTTTGGGGACACAAGTGACTCAGAATACAGGAAATGTGAACCAACTGACAGACAGCTTGTTGCCCTATGGGATGCTTGGACAAGCAGAGAAGTGCAGAACACGCTGGTGAGCAGGAATGTTTTCAGCACTCACTGTATGGTAATGCAAAAGATGCTAGAGAGGGGGGTACAAGAGGGGCATGATTGACTGGGGAGGTTATGTGAATGGAGAGGGATTTCCAACACTACAGTGGGCAAGACCGCAATAAAACTGTGTGCTGCTACATGCCCATGCATTGCTGTGAGCCATGGATGCAAGAAACTGGGTTAACAAAGTGCAAACACAAAAACACTGGGATGGGTGAATGAGATCCACCCACCAAAAAACCTAAAAGCAAACAAAACACAACCAGGAGGGTAACCAATAGAAAAGTTATTGGATGATTTTTACAAATCAAAACAAAAAACAAACAAACATGAGTAAGTTATGTTGTAGTATTTATTTTTACTTTTAGTGGGTGTGTGCTTCTTTAGTACTTTCCTTATAGGATTTTCCGTAAGACCCCTTTGTAAGGTAAGATTTTCTGGTACCATCATTTCAGTGGATATGGACTGTAATGTTTTGCTTAGGTGTTTTTTTATTTTAGGATTTCGAGTTGATTTTCGCTTTAGAGCTCTGAAGAAGAGTTTAATGGTTGAAGCATGTCAGTGCGACATGAAGAATGAATTACAAGGATATTGTCATTTTTGAACTTTGGTGTTTCTTCATTTTTACATAAGAAGATTCTGGTATCAAGGACTATCATTTGGGACTTTCCTATTTATGTTGCCTGTGCAATTATGCAATTGTAATATATTTGTCATTAGTTTGTTAAAACTATTTGATTACTTTTCAATTGGTTACCCCCTTGCTTGTTTTTTGTTAGCAAAATGCAAAGAATGATGACTTTCTATTTCAGTTTTTACATTCACTTTCAATTTTCACTATAGGTGCTCAGTGAAGTATGTGATTTGTTCAATGAACTCAGCATTCTGTGCATAGCAAAAAGTTATTTCCAGCTTCCAAGTTCTACAAACCCTTGTGAGTAGGTGGGATAGCAGGTGCTGGACCGCCTACCAGGGTCATAATAGCCCAGAAGAAAACAGCTGCTGTGACTTCTTGTGCCCATGGTTCATTGCTGCTGTGAGTCATGACAGGTAGCAGGGTACTGGGAAGTGTGGCAGGGAGGAATGCCTGACTAGCTCTTAGGTTTGTCATACAAAACCTGGGACTGTCAGCACGCTCCCGGGTTCACTGTGTTTTCCCCATTGATGGCAATGGTGAAAATGCAGTGAACACAGGTCCCTGCCTGGGCGGGGGGAGGGGGCCTGCCCAAATGCACAAGAAATACATGCAAGGGGCTGCCCATTTATTAGGCTTTACACGCTAAATGTGTGAGTGGGGGATACACAGATCAAACCCGGACTCCAGTGGCCATTGTCTTGTTATTAACACCCTTAGTCGCAAACTGCATACAGCCAATTCCCTTTTCACAGAGATAAGCTGCATGAGGGAAGAGTGGCATCACTAACAATTGGCTGAGGGGGCCAGTGACACAGATGTTTGGGGCAGAGCTCTGGACCTGCCCAACAGAACCCACAGTCTCTGCTGCTGAGTCTCTGCATTGGCACGGTGAGGCCTCTCCAGAGCAGAAGCATGGACAGAGCTGTTGTTGGAGCCAAGAAGCTGGATTTCAGGGGACAACGGCACGTCAGCTCCAGGTAGGGGCCTTGTGACACCTCTGCTAGAGAGACAAAAGCAAGAGTCTTATTCAGGAGGAAGTCAGGCTTGTTTTAGTTCCCTGTTTAAAAAACATGGTCTGAGGTCCTATCTCTTTTTTTTACTACAGACCCTCAAATAATCAGATAGCCACCAGGTACCCAGAAAGAGTTCTTTTGGGTGTCTGTGTCAGGGCCTCTCCAGGAATCTCACTTCTTCACACAGTTCCTGCTTCTAGCCCCAAAACCTAGATGTATACCAAGGAAAAATCCTTGTCCAAAGCTCCTCAATGAGAGAGGCAACATAGCTAGGACCAGGGCTACCATAAAGATACAGTTTAAAGCACAGGCAGCTGCCTGAGGTGGCAAGCTAAAGGCAGCTCTCTCCCCACAATCCAGTTGCCACTGCCAACACCAATGACCTCTGTTCTGGATCAAGGACAGGAGAGGCACTCCTTCAGTATGCTGTCCTGCGCAGCCCCGCACCTGATCCATCTGTCGCTGTCACTCCTGCCAATAAGCTCCACACTGGATCAGGGTGGGATCACCTAAGTTGTCAAGTTGAAGGAAGCACCTCTCCCGACTCTTCAGCTGCCACCACTAACTCTCCCACACTGCCAGTGAGCTCCACAGCTGGATCGAGAGCAGGGGGAGGCAGGAAGGGCACGGACACCTAGTGCGCTTTTAAACGATCCCACTCATAAGCGGGATCGTTTAATCTGCCGCATCTCCCCCCTGCCTTCCTCTCTAGGATGGTTCTGATGTTCAGAAGAGCATTAGACCCTTCTCAGAGACTATGTACGCATGCGCATCCTTCTGCGCGTGCGCACTCTAAAAGGGGACCCGGAAGTGCGGCTTAAAGTCGGCACATCGGGGATCCACGTTGTAGGGGGGAGGATCGCCGGGCCGGTCTAACGTGGGGAAGATCCGCCTTCAAAGTAGGTTAGACTTTTAAACGGGCACAAAGAAAGGCGGCTGATCAAAGGATCAGCTGCGTTTCTTGTCTCGTTTAAAAACGCCCCTAGCGCAGCAAGAATCCTTGCACTGGGCCTCAAAAGGCAAGTCTAGGTGTTCGCTCTCCTTGAGGACAGCTGCTTTGCAGTACAAATGAACCACAGAGGTTTAACTGCTGGACAAAAGAGACTGCTTACGTAAACACAGGGTGCAACACTCCAGCTGTTCATCACTAGCACACGTGCAACCAACATGAATGAACTTGCTCCAGCAATAAGGGCTATTGCAGGTGCCAAACAGCTGGAGGACATCTCAGTTGAAGGCCTGGGAGGACATATGTCATTTACTATAATGCGTATGAAATAAGCATTTTTCCCCTTAGATCATCCTGAATAACTATTCTAGGTCTCCTTCATGATTAGTAGGAAAACAGATTTACATCTTAAATGCCTCAAGGAAAGGAACTTGGAGTATTCTGAAAAAAGCAGAATCAATTATTTGAAAATATAAATAAGATATTAAAATTATGGTTTTTGGAGCTAGCAGCTCCATTTTACAGGATAGATCCTAAGCTCGATGAAAAAGAGAAAAATTCACCCTTTTCCAGTATGTTTATTGTATTACTATGAAGAAAGCAGGATTTGCATTGGCTCCTTATCAGCTTTCCCAAATAGAGCTTTTAAACGTTTAGAACCAGTACAAGTATAATACTTTGGGTGGGAAGGAAAGGTTCCCCTCATCTTAAATGATGGCTTGAGCATGTGCTAATCTATCTCCTGCTCCTGCAGACTGTAACCTTGTTCAGAAATATTGACAAGCACAACTCTACATTATTTTTATTTATTTTTTTAAACCTACACAGCTTAAACAAAGCATAACATTCCTGTGAAAAGTCTTCATTCCTTGTAAGTTCTTGCAAACACTACATAACAGAGTTTTGCTTTGGGTGGGTGGTTTTCTTTAAACAAGCTGGAGCTATTATATTTTTTTAAAACCCACACAATGAGCTGCACTTCATTAACAGATTAAAGGCCAATGTAGTCTGCTCTGTTTTTTATACAGTTTTGGTGTGGCCCTCAGGTTCCCAAGATGAAGTTAGTCAACTGAATAATGTTTGGCTATATTTTGCCTAACTGCACAGTTGCACTTATAACCTTAAAAAACCACAAACCTTTAAACTATTTTACCTGAGTCATGATTGTATGTTTCAGTTCCCAGCAGAAAAGGACATGAATACTACCCCACTGGATCTCTGAAACACTACACCCACCATTCTCATTTTTACAGGCAGAGAACTGAGGTGGAGAGAGAGAGAGAGAGCAGGACTTGCCCGAGGAGGCCACCTGGGGAGTTCATGGATAAGGTGTTGGATTCAGACCGGAGTTCAAACCCATCTTGGCCATGGACTCCCTGGGTGACCTCAAGCAAGTAATGGTCTCTCTCTTCGCGTCAGCTCCCCATCTGTAAAAATGGGGAAAACAACATAGACCCTTTCCACACAGGCGCGGGGGGGTGGGGATGGGGTGTGTGTGCAGCAGGTGGGCGTTCCCACGGACCCCCACCCACCTCCAAGCACGGTACATTGGACACTGGCACCCGTTGCTCCATGCATGGGTGGAGGTGGGTGGAGCGTGCACGCACTCCCACCCACCACCCGCGATGTTCCTACGGGTGCCCCCCCAGCCACCCCACACCCGCTGCAGGATTTGCACAGGTGCTCCCCCTCCTGCACATGTGCAGGGGAGGGGGGAGTGTCCCATGTGAAAACGGCCATACTTAAAGCTGCTGTGAGGGCAAACTTGGTAAGGATTATAATTTGTGTCAGTCCTATGTAAATTCATGCAAATTTAAAATAGCCCATTGCCTAATATCGATGCTTGACTGGACTAAAAAAATGTCTTCTTTCCCAACACTGCACCCCCTTAAGAACTCTATAGACCTGACATCCCATAGCTGCATGAACATGCACACCACATCCTCACCCCACTGCATAGAGCTGGCAGTCCACAAAACCAGAGCTGAAACGAATATCCAACCTAAACAAGCAAACCTGTCAAAGCCCAACGTTCTGACCTGAAATGAATGAACCAAGTAACAAATACTACCTGCCCAACCTAAGATTGATTGCCCCTTTTTTTGGTATTTTTGGTTCATTTGGTTATTTTGGTCATTTTCAGTTTTCAGCCACTCATTTTCCACCACTCATTTTCATTGTTCCTGGCAAAAATGTATGGAAAATTAGAATTGGATGAAATAAATGAACTGAACAAACCAAAACAAATGAACCAAAACTGCAAAAAATCAGTTGCTTCTAAGTTTTGATGAATGTTGTTCAGGTCAATTACAACCTGCTGGGGGGGGAATTAATTAAATCCACATCTTTGGTTGTTGGTTTTTTTGCTGCTCATTTTACCTCTACACAGACCAATTTCTAGATGTTGGTCACCAAGATTGTGTGTCAACATGTGCACCAGACAAAGACCCCTGCTGCATCCCGGTGAAAACCTTAGGGCTCATAGTTTCTTAGCCTCAGTTTCTGATCTGTGAAATGGAATGGCTGTCAGATCTGGCAGATCCCAGCAGAAATGAGGATTCTGCTGCATAAACACATAGTAATGCTCTGCTTTGACTTTTAAGACTGTATACAAGGACTAGGAGCATGTGCTATCCCCATTTAATAGACGGGAATAGATGGAGATGACTTGCCTAATGTGATGAACATAGAAAGTGAATCCATACCTTAGTTATCCAAAAGTTTATCTGGCCTGTGATTTTATTTATTGATACCTTATGCTAAAGTAAACTGAATGGGTATTCAGGTGACTAGTAATGGGATACGTTTGTGGACCACTGCCACAAACCCCACCTTAGAGTCCACATCTATTATGGGTTTGAATTAGGGCTGAAACGTGCAGCCAATTACTTACAAGTAAATTTCACCACCTTGGGAAAAGGGATTGATTTTCATGACCATTTCCTGATATCAATGCAATTTCTTGATTCTCAGAATACTGCGAGAGACTGTCCTAATCCACCAACTTTACAGCATACCATACATTTACTGCTTACCGTGTTGCCATGGGTACCGTTTTACTTCTGGGTTCATTGTTTATCGCTGCAGATGCTGGATTCAGTAGGAACTGCAGAGAGACCCCAGCAGGAAATGACATGACATGATGGGACCATGAAAGACGACCCCACCATTCTCATATCTACCGGGATTCTTAAGGTATCAGTTTTTCCCTTGCAGGGTGAGGAAGCTCTGACTCATAGGGCCAAATCCAGCCTGTGGCTGTTTTATATTTGGCCCCTTTCCAGTTCCAGGATGTAGCCGGTTGATCCAATAACTACTCTCAACCACTGAAAGTATAAGCTCAGTGGAGGGCTGCAGAAATGAAAGCATGCACTCAAGGATAGTGGATGGATCCACAGAATAGATCTATGATCTGGACAATCCCTTTCCTTCTCCCATCCTGAGTAAACCCTTCATGTACCCCCATCCCCAACTACTATCTGGCCCATAAAAGTTTGCACTGATTTTCAAAGTGGCCAGTGGCTCCTCTTCCCTGCCCTGGAGTCTAAAATGGCAAAAACGGCAATGAAATTGTGAGAATCTGAGCTTTCATGTAAGAGGAATATTTGTAGTCCTCGTGGCTGGGGAGAGAAGCTTGCAAATGTCACTGCAGTCTGTGCACCTTAAAAGAAGACAAATAAAAAGACAAAAGACAAATAAAAAGAATCCCAGGTGGGTTTTTTATTATTATTTTTTATCCTAACACATGATTTTGGGCAGTCTGACTCATTTTGAACACTTGTGTAAAGCGGTCTGTGTGAAATGAATTGGTGTCCTGAATGCAGTTCCCAGCAAATAAGTGTCTGTATCTCCTGTATCTCAAAATTATCACTATAATTAGCACATGCAGAGGTGTCAAGGATATAAAAAGCATAGACAATTCCCTTCCAATAACTCCTAGCAGCAGCCACTCCAGAACTGTTAGGATGATGCAGAAAATCCTGATCCTCAGCTGACTGTACTGCACCAGGACAACTTCAGAGCTGCAGATTTAGCACCTTTTTGAAACTCTCTATTCCCTTAAATGTCACGGGAAAGGGGGGGAAGTAAAGGGAGGGAGGAGAGGGGGTTACTGGGGTTTCCAGGAAACGAAGGGCGATGTCTCTCTGCACAACTCTCGAGGTAAGGTAATTCCCTCAGGATCTCGTGTGGGCGTTCCTTCCCTGGCAGGAGGCAGCCCAAGTCATCACAGGGAGAGAGAGAGACACCAATTGCCCACAGGGGAGGAAGGAGAGGGTAAGAGCGTCCACAAACTCGCCTAGCGCGGGGTCCACGGGAGGGGGAAGGGGACCGTGAAGGGGGTGGGTGGGGGGGAGATTTGGGGAAATGGCAAACCAGGGGAGGGGAAAGGTGGAGGAGGCCCAGGAACAGGAAGGGTGAGAAGTGGTTGGGAAACCAAAGGGAAGGGAAAGGGCTTTCTCTCGGGGGGGGCGTGCAGGAGGAGGAAGGGAAAGAGGTACAAGGAAGTAGTGCAGCGGGGCTAGGGTAACTCACAACAACTTTCCAAACCAAGGATAATTAGACACAAGAAAGGAAAAGATACACTCACCTCAAACACACCCTCAGTCACACTCCAAAACACTCACACTCGCACTCCAGGAATTCAGGAAGGGTCAGGGATCAAGGCGTTTCCTCTGGGGCAAGGAAACAAGTCAAGGAATCAGAGCAAGAGGAAATCAACAAGGTAATCAGGATAGGGGCCAGCTTCTCTCAAAGATTACCGGCGGGTAACCTGCGTCCCGCTGGCTGCTTAGATCCCTTTGCTGCCCTGCCCACAGCTGTGCTGAATGAGCCCCGCCCCCTGGTGTTGCCCCGCCTCCGCCAGGCGTGTGCTGCGCCTAGGCGGGGCCCTGTGGAGTCCTCTGGGGGGTGGGGCTTGCCTCTGCCTTGTCAGCTCCTTTTTCCCACCGCTTGATGGCTGTGGGGAAATTCCTCCCTGCCTACCTCCAATTGGAGCGCTCCCACGTGGTTCGCCACGCCGTACTAGTGCCTGCGGGTGCAGCATGACATTAAATCAGAAGGGAGAAGAGCATTTTCAGAAGCACAGTGGAATTAATATCTAATGTCATTAATGTGTTGAGGATTTTATTTATTTTATAGATTTATATGCCACCCTTCCTGCCTAGAGACAGCTCAGGGCGGCACACAACATATGAAAATACAAGTATAAATAATCAAATTAAAGATTAAAATACATATACAAATGGTGTGGAACAACAAAAAACCTCCCAACCTACCCTTAACCCTCCCTTCCACCAAATGCCAGGCAGAAGAGCCAGGTCTTACATTGACGGAGAAACGTAAGGAGGCTCGGGCTGAAGCAAACTTCCACCAGAAGAGAGTGCCACAGCACCAGAGCGGCCACCGAGAACGCCCGCCACACACCTATGGCGGGAAACCTCCAGGAAGGCAAGTCCCGACGACCACAGAAGCCACCCAGGGGCCCAGGAAGCAAGACAATCTCTCAGGTAAGCAGGGCCCAGACCATTTAGGGCTTTATAGGTAAGCACCAGCACCTTGAATTAGGTCCGGAAGACAACAGGCAGCCAGTGCAGTGCCCAGAGCACCGGCATAATGTGCTTCCTACAACCCGTCCTTGTGAGCAGATGGGCCATGGCATTTTTCACTAGCTGCAGCTTCCAAACCATCACCATGGGCAGCCCAATGTAGAGCACATTAGTCTAGCCTCGAAGTGACAAATGCATGGATGACAGTGGCCAGGTCAGAATCAGAGATGTAGGCTCAGAGCCGCCTCACCAGATGTAACTGGTAGAACGCACTCCTGGTCACAGCCAATTCCTGAAGATTCAAATGCAGCTGTGGATCTAGGATCACCCCCAGGCTCCTAACCTGGGATGACAACACGGGGCAAACCCTGTCAATCACAGTAACAACTCCTCATCCAGAACCCCAAACCCACCAATGATCACCACCTCAGTCTTGTCAGGATTCCATTTAAATTGGCTTGACCTCATCCAGTCCACCTAAGCTATCAAGCACCAGGAAAGCACAGAGACTGCAGGACCTGGGTCAGATGAAAAAGACAGGTATAGCTGCATGTCATCAGCATACTGATGACAGTGAACTCCCCATCTCCGCACAACGTCTTCCAATGTCTGCATATAGACATTGAACAAGAGGGGGGACAAGATGGAACCCTACTGGACCCCACACGGGAGAGCCCTGGAAGAAGATGTACAATCTCCCAGAACCACCTGGTAAGATCTATTTGCTAGGAAGACCTGGAACCATCATAAAACCATTCCATCTAACCCAGCCAGGTCCTGCAGGCAAGTCACCAACAACTAGTACTGAAACAAGAATCAAATTGATTCCCATGATAATTTGGCAGGAATCGAGAATTGCTGCCAAGATTTTGCAGCTTTTTCAAACTCCAAATCGAGATCTCGGGCAAAACTCAATTTATCAGTTACCACAATTAACCATTTATCGTGTTTACCAGTTACAGTGGGGTTTTGCTATTTATCGGTATTGCAATTTACAGTGTGTCATGTTTACCGGTTACTGTGATTTGTCATTTACCATGTTTATTGGTTTATTGCCATGTTTATTGGTTATTGTTGTTATTGGCTATTAGTTTGTATTGGTTATTGTTTATTGGTTAATGGTTTATAGTTTATTACCATGTCTATTGGTTTATTGGTTATTTGTGGGGTTTTTTGCTTAATTGGTTATTTGGTATTGGTTATTGGTGTTTATTACCATGATTTTTGGTTACCGTGTTTATTGGATTTGGCTCACAGGCAACCCGGTAAACAACCACCCAGTAAATGGTAACCAACAACCCGGTAAACAGTAACTCGGTAACTGGCAATACAATGGTAAATGACAATCCGGTAAGTAATTTAAGAAAAGATTTGTGACCAAAAATTGTCAAGAGACAGCAATACTCAGTTATCGTTTCTTGTTTAAAATGAGACAAGAATCTCAATTCTTGGCAATAACTGAGAAAGTCAAAAATAAGTTTCAGCCCTACCAACAACTCGTAGTTCGCTGCGTCAAATGGAGCCGGAAGATCGACCAGAACCAGAAGGGTCAAATGACCCTTATCCAGCGCCACTTGAAGGTCAACAACCAAAGCCATTGAATGGATGGTCAAGGGTGGATGATTGCTATGGTATTTTAAATATATTATATTGTCACAGTAGCTATAGTTATAGTAAAGCAAGCTCATATCTACTGGCACTTAAAATTCAAGGCCAGAGCTTCAATTTTGTTTTAGAGAAACTGCCATCCATTCTTTCAGTCCCAAATGACTTTCTGATCTGTACATGTAAGATATCAGTCATCCAATACTAAATTAATGTAGGTTTTGGAAACCGACTATTACCCACAGTTTGTTGCTGCTTCATGGCTGTGCTACAGTCACAGCACTGACAGCAAACTGGAAGCTTTGTGTATGAACCTGCTTTGTTTCTGGGATGTTGCAAATAAGAACTGGAGAGCAATCCAGACTCCACTGAAGTCAACAGAAGTTTAGCCACTGACTTTAGTGAAGCCTGGTTGTGCCTTAACTCTCTATACCATAAACCAGGTTTCCAGACTATGGGTAAGGACTCCAAGAGGGGTGATGCTGCCTGCAGATTGGGACCACAATCCCACTTAATGTTCTTTATATGTCTTTGGTGCTGTTTGGGAACACTGGATCATATTTAAGTCTCAAAATGAGGTCGTGCAGGAAAAATGTTTGTGGCCCACTGCCACAAACCAGACCTTAGAGACCACATCAGAAATCAACTCACACTAACCATAAGCCCATTAAAAAGTCTTCCAATAGGATATTTAATACATTACTTGGAACTTTCCAGAAACAAAAAGGGAAGAATTTAGAGCTGAACAAGGGTACCTGAAAAAACTGTCAGGCACCCTGTCAAGTTTGTGGTGCTGAGATGTGACCCGACATGCTAGCCATGCGCTGCCCAGTCTGACTCACCTATCTGGCTGCACTCCTGCTCCCACTGCTCCTCCTGGCCCAACCTGCTGTTTAGCTGAGCCAGACGACATGCCACAGTCCACATAAGGGGTGTGTGCAAGAGGCCAGAGCAGCAGCAGGGGAGCAGTGCAGTCGGCGGGCGAGTGAGCCCGGGGAGCAGCCCAGGAAGCTCCAGTCCTGCATGCTCCAGACTGACTTGCCTGCCCAGCTGCACCGTTGCTCCTCTGGCCACATGCACACCCCCACTATGCGGATTGTGGTGCACCTCGTGGTTCAGCAGAGCAGCAGGTCAGGAAAAGAAGAGGCTGGAGGAACAGCAAGAGCAACAGCAAAACCGAGCAGGTGAGTCCGCCCAGGGAGTGCACAGGGACAGGAGCTTCCTGAGGCATCCTGGAAAGAGCTGCTTTTTCAGGCAGGACTGGGTAAACCCATTGGGTGCCCATTGGGGATGCCTGAAACTGCAAGTATTACCTTTGGGTAGCAAACGTGCTACCCACTGCATCCGTAGAATAAATAGTATTCAATGGCACTGCTCTGATGTGAAATCCGGCATGTTCCTCTGCTGGCAAATGTCAGTCCAGATTCTACAGTTCCCCTGTCGGGCTTGCACACCAGTCAAGAGTTTACCAGTCGTTAACACACAGTGATAACTGAAAAATCACAGCCATTTTCTGGGGAATGTGTAGGAAGTTTATTTTCCTTCATCTTTGTCTTTAATGCTGTAGCAGCTTGAATTGTTAAATGCTTATACAAGTGAAAAGAAATAGAAAATTGTAAATCCAGGGCAAATAGAGAAAAAACAGGAATGGGGGGGAGAATTACTAATTGTTAACTCAAAATGAATAAATTAAATGAGTATGCAGCTTATTTTATGCTTCTATAAAACCTTCTCATAGGAGAAAGAAACTCCTGTTCCTTTATACACAAGCTGACAATTTCCCAAACATATCGAAAATGGGAACCTTCTTAGAATTTATAATAGAGCTGTTCAGTCATAGAGTAAGTATGCATGACTGAACCTGAGATTTTTCTACCAGCACCCAAATTTCTGGGTCCTAGTTAGA
>QEPC01001041.1:5936561-5947192 GCA_003113815.1 Sphenodon punctatus | reverse complement strand
AACTGTGAATGAGGAATAAGCAGTGAACGCAGATCCCTGTATATGTGAACACCTTGTAGTGAAAAGATTGTGAGAAGACCTTTGTGCACCGGTGGAGCCAGATTAGTGGGCATTTATATATCTTATTTTGGCCTGTATATGCTGTAGAATCCATCTTGATTGACATATGTGTAAAAACATATATGTAATGTAAAAATTAAGAACAGGCAACTCATTTCATGCACTGGATGTATCTTATGTAAGCCTCTTTGGAAACTTTCTTGTATTGTATAAGTTGTTGTTCAGAATGTCAAGGCCAAGTAACTAAATGTTATGGGAAGACCTTATCAGTAGAGAGCTTAATTGGGAAGTTGAGAATGACACAGGCAGAAAAGATGCAGCTGTACTAGTTGGAATTGGTCACACGTTCCAGCAGTTGTGTGTTCTTATTGTCAACACCAGGCTTTAAAAAAACAATTGTCAGGGGCCTACAAATTAATAAGACTGAATTTAAAATCATGAGATTTTGAAAAAGAAATTTTTAAATTTCCTTTCCAATTTGTGAGCCTTTAGTGATCACCTGACTCACACTTTCACTTGACTGAAAAAAGTGGGTTTTTAAACCCACTTAATATAGCCTCAGTTATTGTCAGAATTGGGAAGATTGATATTTAATTCCCCTACCTAAGCCCTGACATCATAATTTCCTTTTCTCTTTTGGACTGCACCTACCAGATTCAACCGTTTCACCCCACTCCATCCCTCTCTCGAGTTACAATACACCTCCCACAGGTGGGCTTGACTCTCCATTTCTGGAAAAAAGAAAATCACTCCTGGATCCTGCTGCCTGCTGAAAGAAAATGCAGTAGCAGAATCAGAGATAGCCTGGAAGAGCTGCACTCAGGTCCAGAAAAGAAAAAGAAGTACAAAGACCTTACTATTAAGACACTGGACTACACATCAGATTTGGGGTCACTTCCCACGTCTACCACAGACATCTATGTACCACGTAGTCTGCTTTTAGACATGCGCGAAGCACTTGCAGTGTGAAATCATGTGGCATGTAAAAATCACGTGGGCAGGGTTTAAAGGAAACTTTATAACCGTCTTTTAAAACCACAGACTAAATACTTTGATATCGAGGTATTTAGTCCGTGGTTTTAAAAGAATGCGCGAATGGCTATAATGTGCAAGAAGTCTCCTCTAAACCCCGCCCACGGGATTTTTACATACCATGTGATTGGGACCACAATCCCACTTAATATTCTTTATATATCTTTGGTGCTTTTAGGGGACACCGGATCAGATTTAAGTCTCAAAATGAGGTCATACAGGGAAAAAGTTTGTGCACCACTACCACAAATCACACCTTAGAGACCACATCAGTGATCTACTCATACTAGCCATAACCCCATTAAGTCTTCCAATAGGATATTTTATACATTACCTGGAACTTTCCAGAAACAAAAAGGAACAATTTAGAGCTGAACAAGGGTACCTGGAAAAACTGGCAGGCACCCATCAAATAGCTTCGATACTGAGGTATTTAGTCCATGGTTTTAAATGAATGCACAAGCAGCTATAAAGCGTGAGGTCTTGTCTAAACCCCACCCACAGGATTTTTACACGCTGCAGGATTTCATGCCACAAGTGCCCCGTGCACATCTAAAAGTGGCCTTAATCTCTGTGCCTAAATTTCTAAGCAGTGAAAATGGGGGATAATACTGGGTGTTTTTAGACACACATTTCTCCTGCGTGTTTGCTGCTACATCCTGAACTTTCTGTGTGTTTAAATCACTCACCCAGATCTTGAACATCTGGCTCTTTGAACGTCTGCATAGAACTTCTCCCAGAACTTTTGTGTGCAAAACATTCTCCTGGTAAACTACTTTGCTCCTGGGCAGCTGTGGTCACTTGGTTTCCATGGCAGCCTCTCCCGTCTACAGCTGTGGCTACTTTAAGTTGCCTCAGGGCAGTATGTGTGAGAAGACTGCATCCGGAACTTACTTGTGGACTTGTAAACCCAAAAGATTGAAAGACCGGCACTTTAACCTGTGTGTAAAAATGCCCACTATCTACTTTTTCTACATCACAGAGGTTTTGAAAAAATACATTTTTAAATACTTGCGAGTCACTCAGATGTTATCTGCCATTTAAATATTTATATGAATTCACTAGCCTTGCTCCGCCTTAAACTCCACACCCAGGCACAGCATAGGACTGAGTTTGAGGGATGGAGTCGATTTGAGAGTAGAATTGCTATGCATTCCAAAATAAAGAACAATATATTCATTAACACAATTATTTACTCAATAGTGTATGAAATAAATTATGAACAGTTTCCATGAAAGCTGGAAAACATGGATTTCACACTTACAGTCTATGAATATACAGTACCACATACATTATGTTTCAACAGAGAGTATCTAATAGATCTCATTTATACATTCAGTTACTGATACATAGGGAGACTGTGCAACAATGGACTAATGTAATAAAAGTTATCCACATGGATCTGCGGAAGACATGGAATTTTTGGGGAGAGGGGTTTTGTATGGTTCTGCGCTTTCCTTCACAGAATGAAAAGCAGGACGGGTTTGGGGTTTTTTTTATTGACAATTATGCAAGTAAATCTCCATGCATTAAAATGAGATTATAACCCACTGATTCGAACCAGAACGTTCTTCATATCTCATTGAGTAGTAATGTACACAAAGAATTAAAGCACTAGGCTGCATAAATTTGTTTTAAAAAATACTGTTCAGGTACTTTCAGAAACAAGCACTGTGTATCCAGAAGCAGTCCTGTACTTTTGTATTTGGTTCCTAGAGCTCAGCTCATCACACACTCTCTGAAGAGCTAAGAGCTGTGGATCTTTACATTTGCTTTGCAATCACAGGGGCAGTGTAGCTACTTAAAAGTCCTGGACATTTTCCTGCTGTCCCAAGCAGACTCTCCTGCTCAAGAAGCAGTTCTGAATACACATTATATTTATTTATTTTATCGATGTATATCCCACCCCTCCTGAAAACAGCTCAGCGCGGCTAACAATTTTAAAACATAAAAATACAATTATATAAAATGTAAAACAATCATAATAATATTAAAACAGGGTTAGGCACAATAAAACAATAAATAAGGGTAGGAGGAGATTAAAAAACCTCTAACCGCCCCCTCCCCAAAGGCCTGGGCTAACAGTCAGGTTTTATAAACTTGCCGGAATGTTAAAAGGCTTGGGGCCAGGTGAGCTTCCTCTGGGAAGGAGTTCCAAAGGAACAACCCAGCCACCGAGAATGCCCTCTCCTTTGTGGCCCCCCGCTTAACACGGTGGACCTCCAAGAAGGCACCCCCGGCAGACCGAAGGAGTCACTCTGGGGCATGGAGGGCGAGGCGGTCCCTGAGGTACGAGGGGCCCAGACCGTGAAGGGCCTTATAGATCAATACCAATACCTTGAACCTGGCTCGGCACGCTATTGGCAACCAGTGCAGAGTACGGAGCACAGGCGTTATGTGATTCCGGTGACCCGTCCCCGACAGGAGCCGGGCCACCGCATATTGAAAGAAGGTAGCACTTCCCCACTATGAACAAAAGCAGAAGAATCTCTGGAGCAGCTGCTGCTTAGAGTAAATGGAAATGCTGGTAGAAGAGCTGCACTGGCTGAAGATTTCAGCTCCACCCCTTATTCTGTGCAACTTGCAACTTCTTGAATCTGCCTCCCCTCCACCCCACCTGGAGAAAGATAAAGCCAGCTGTGATGCGGGTTTAATAATGCCTCTACTTCATTTCTCCTCGGTTTTACGACCAGTCAGCATCCAAATACCTATTGGGAATAGGAAGTGGTCGAGGGGATGCCTCCTCCTAAATGTTTCAGCACTGATCCAGCACCTCTAATGGCTCACTATTAGAAACAGGTGTGAAAAGGAAAGTTGTCGCAAAGGGAAGAGAGTGATACAGAAAGGGGCAGGGAATCAAAAAAATCTGGAAAGGAAGGGATGAGGTGCAAAAAGAGTACAAATACTTAAACTTTTTTTAAAAAAAAAAATCAGCTCTATTCGGAACTGTAGCCAGAATTTCCATTTTTGCTTCAATTGGGAGGGGCGTATGCGCAAAGATAGGATCGATCCATATTTCTCTAAGATCCTCAAATAATGGGCATTTAAAAATCACGTGCGAAAGGGATTCTAACTCATGGGAGCAGATCTTACAGCATCTAAGAGACTAGAGAATACCTTCACGTCTTCCCCTCACTATAGCTGTTTCAAAGGAGTCGAAGCACAAAAGTGTCATCATTCTCCTTTGTCTAGGGGCATCTAAAAGGATTAAGTAACTTTCCAGCACAACCGTCCTCTTAAATATGTGGTACATGGGAGCAATTCTTCTTCCCTGCAATGCTCCCAAGTCTATCTTATGAGCCAGGTCCCTGGATTTCTCATTAATATCTCTTTTGGAGATGCTACACTTGGGGATTCCATCAGAATCCCTGGGAAGATCCAGTTCTATCACAAACTGCTTAACCTTCCTCAGCCAGTTATACTGTGGGGCTCCCATGTGTTCTTTTTTGCTCGAGGTAACATTTGGTGACCAACAGGGACGCTCTTCCATGTGCAATCTTCAACCAAAAACTCAGTATTTTACTAATCAGGTGCGAAGGCACTGATACAGATCCAGTTTCGGCTCTCAGCATAACCAATGGCATTGATTTTGGCACACTCAAAATATTCCTTAAAAAATAATTTTGTGGAATCTCCATTCTCGTTGTGTATCCTAACACAGTTATTTCACCTCCATATAATAACTGTGGTAAAACTTTTATTCTAAAGATATTAATAAGCTGTCTGAAAGGGACCAAAGGTGCTGCATAATATAATTTAAGTATGCCTCTCGCCACTTGGGACGCTTTTGTGATTAAATCATCATTATTAATCCTCCAAGATCGAGAAATAGCAAAAATAACCCCTAAATAAGTATACTGACGTACTTGAGCTATCTCCTGGCTCCCTATTCTCCATTTAGATCCTGTAACAGTTGTACCAAAGTTCAAGACCTTGGACTTACTAATATTTACCCTCAAACAATTCTTGGAGCAGAAACTATTCAGTGCATCTAATCATTTGCTGTAATCCATGTTTCATTTGAGAAAGCAGAACTATATCATCTGCATATAAAAGGACAGAAAGCGTTCTATCCTTAACACGCGGTGGGGTGGTATTTGCTGCTGAGATTGTGGGAACCAAATCATCAATAAATAAATTAAATAGCAGCAGGGCAAGCAGGCAACCTTGCCGAACCCCTTGCTGCTGTAGGAAGGGTTTTGTTATGTTACCATATAGACCCATTCTCACCACTGTCTTAGTTCCCTCATGAAGTTTAATCAATAGATTTAGCAGCTGTGACGGTATTCCCATATTGGCAAGTTTGTACTAGAGTAACTCTCCAGAAACAGAATCGAACGCTTTTGCTAGATCTATGAAAGGTGCAAATAATTTCCCCCCCTCGGATATGCACATACTTGTCCACAATGTGTGTGAGGATAAAACAATTGTCCATGGTCTATCCCCTGCAGAATCCCGCCTGCTCATCGTTAAGCTTATGGTACTGGTTCCCCCACTGCTCTAGCTTCGCAAGGAGAACTCGAGTATATAATCTGCTGACTATGGGGAGAAGGCTGATCGGCCTGTAGCATGCCAGATCTCTTACATCGCCTTTTTTGAATATTGGTATAATAATTGCCATTAAACAACTACCGGTATATTGGCAGTTAAATTTATTAGCGTGAGCCATCTGGCGAACAAAGGGGCCCACCAAGTAAAAAAATTCTTTAAAATCTCAGGGGGCATAGCATCTACTCCAGGTGCCTTTCCTGATTTTAATTTATTAATTACATTTGCTACCTCCTCTGCTGTTACAACATGAGACATAAGGGTTTCAGGCTCATTAATCTGCTCCGCCTGATTTGCGGTATGGACTTGAAAAGAAATAGAGCTATCCAATTTCTCAAACATTGCCGAGTAAAAGGAGACCCATTTTTCTTCTGAGATCTGGACCTCTTTAGAATATCCTCTCTTACAGATACAATTATTAATCAAGCCCCAAAATTTGGAGGAATCGCTCAATCTAGCGGCCACCTGTAGATCAGCCCAAATTTGCAAGGCCCAAATTGCCTCTTATTCCTCAATAGCGTATGGTACTCTCTCCTCTTTTTGACATCTACAACCCAATCCTCCTCCAGTTTATATCTTCGCCGGATTTTCCTAAGTGCATTTAAATCTAATTTGGCCCGCCTACACTCCTGATTGTACCACGGGCTAATGCGAGACCTCATAGCATCACAGAGATCGGTTTACTGGTTATTGGGAGCAGTTTCTCAAACAGATTTGATAACCCGAAGTTAACCTCATCATAATCATCTGACTGTAACAAGTTGGCTCGAAAGCTCAGCCCATTCTGAGAGAACAATAAGTTTGCCGTATCAATAGCAGTTGTATGAGACCACTTGACAGAAATACGACCACTAGGATTAATCAATTCAGGCAGAACAGAGACACTTTCGACCCTAGGGATAAGCATATCCAGCACCAAAGGACAATGGGATCCCTCAGGTCTAACCACAATCCTGAAATCACTGATCTTAGAAAAATTGGACCAGGGGGTTAGGATATAATCCACAATACTTGATCCTAAATTAGAGTCAAAAGTATGATCCCCGACCGGGTCTGAGAGGGTACACCATTGATCACTACGAGCCCTTGCTCAGAAATTATCTTCAGTAATTTCTTCCCATGATTATTAACAGTCAGGTCTGAGGTTCTCCATGTCGGGATTTTCATCCATGACTGCAGTGTGTTGTCAAGCATATCTGAGTCTAAAGCTGTGATTCTTGCATTAAAGTCCCCTAACACCAGGATTGTGGTTTCTACATGGTCCATCATTAGGCCTACAAAATCTTCCAATTGCACCCATATCTGAGGGTCATAATATTTGGATGCTTCGGTGGGGGGGATATAAATATTATAGTTACCCAGTATGGGGGATATGACATTAACAGCTATACAGTTTTTCATAGTAGTAGCAATTAATCTCACTTTGGCAGGCACCTTTGTGGCTATCAAAGTCGCCACCCCTCCTGATAATCTGCCTCTTTTCCCTTGACCAATTCCAGGTGCTGTGAACACTAAGAAGTTTTCAATCTGGAGGGAGTCTCCCTCTACTGCCGAGAGCCAAGTCTCCTGGAGACAGACAATCTCAGAAGTGCTGATAAACTCTCTCCATTCTTCATCTCCCAATTTGCTCTTGATCCCCTCAATGTTCCATGATAAGCAAACTAACACTGGTGTCTGTGTGCCTGTCATAAGGGGGAATTTGAGTCTGTAACAGGGCTGTAGGCGATACTAGGGTTATGAGTCCATAAATAATCTGTCCGCTCCTTCTCTAGCACTTTCCGTAAATTAGGGTCTAGTGGGGAACTGACTCTACATACCACCATTATGGCAGACGAGGATTGAGTGGAGGAAAAGCTCCCTATCTCCAGTACCTCATTTTCCAACTCAGCCTCTGCCAGATATTCTAAATGACTTGAATGCTGCCCATCCTTGCCTGGCCATTTAAGTGAATCTGTTATGTCCAGTATTAGCTACTCATGGCAGTTTTCTGTTTGCTCCACCCAAGATCCACGCAAAATGTCTTCAATTTCATGCGAAACAAAAATCGCTCTCGCAAGGGTATATTTGATTCTCTGGATAAATACCCTCCTGGACTTCAAAACCCTTTAAAACCCTTAATAGCCGACGTCCCCAACTTAACTTCCATTGTTTCACAAATAAACTCTATAAACTTTGTCTCGGCTAAACTTCTAAATCTTAGAAACTTGAATTTCCTATTCTTATTAAAATAGAATACCATTGCTGGTGCCTACCTCTCCTTAATTTCTTGAGGCCACACTTTCAAATGTGCCTCTTTCTTCCTCATAGGAGACCCCAAGATGTCATTAGAGCTTTTGGTCCCAACAATATTAGCTTTTTTACTACGAAGGGATCTTGAATTAACAGTATAGGAACTCTTACCCTTCTTCTTTGGTACAGCTTCCTTCAGCCCCCTATTCTGTTTTGGAGTGGCAATAATATCCTGAGATTGAGGCTGTGGTTTCCCATGTACTCTTAAGTTTGTAATAGTATCAGTTTGGCAATTAAGAGCCGATTAAATCAATTGCCTTGTTTTTGTTACAAATCAAAAAGAGGATGAGGGCAGAGTAATGCTCGTCGTAGTTACTGTTTTATTTATATGTGTAACTTGTACAAAGTTTTATTTATCCAGGATGTTATACTTTTGTATATGTTTTATATTCTGTTATAGCAAAGTGCTGATACAATAAATTTCAATTTACATAAACTTGGCGCATCTAACTCAATAATAAAGAACCTAAATAATGTCTTGATTTTCAGAGTGCAGTTGCTGTGATGGTCCCAAGTTGGTTTCTCCTCATTTCATCTGAATGTTTGAAATGCTAATGACTTTTTCACCTAACTCCTCCCCTTCCGAGTTGTTTTTCCGATATATGCCTGTCCTGGACTTGCTCTGCCTATAGTTTTGACTTTTTGTATGCCTGAGAAAAATCCTCATGTGACCCAAAAGCTTGCATACTCTCACCAACAGAAGATGAACCAATAAAAAATATTGGTGGACCAATATCATCTGAAAAACTTAGTTTCCATCTCTGATTTTCAGAGACGCTCAAGACCAGTAGCTCAGGTCACATTGATAAAAGAATGCTCAATTAGATTGCTACAATTAGCCTGTGTGCAAGAGGGGCAGGGTATAAACTGAATAAATAAAAATGGTTGTTGCCATTAATTAGCAAGATTAACCATTTTACTTTACATAATGCCATTTCTATACATTTCTCTCCTCTGGATTTCATACGATGCTTTTGTAATTGCTTGAGCTCAAGGAAATAAATTTAAAACAATCAAAAAGAAATCCGTTGACAAAGAGGCGCAGTCTGTCAGAGGAAGTTGCAGTTTGGTGCAATTTTGGTTCAGATCCTGCAATTTCCAGATTTAAATTTTGATCTGTCTTACGGATTCATATTTAAAATCAATTAAAAACTTTAAAATAATTTTTAAAATTAAAAAAACCATAACAATATGTGAATGCGCAAAATGGCCGGACCATTCATGCATGCGCACCCTTTCCTAAAATGGTGGCAGCACCGTTGCTGCTATTTTTGAAAAGGGAAGCTGGTCTGGTGCATGCGTAAAATGGCCACTGCACATGTGCAGACCAGCTACCCTTTCAAAAATGCTGGCAATGTTGCTGCTGTCATCTTAGAAAAGGGTGCACATGTGCAGAATGGCCAGTGGCCATTTTGTGCATGCACGGTAATTTTCTGTAGATTAGAACCGACTGCAACAGTCGTGTTGCAGTTGGGTACAGCCTGATCTGTAATAGTCTGAGAGTCCCGCTTCCATCTAAAGCTGCAGTCACACAAACCTTTTCTCTCGCCTCTTAAATTTCTTGGGTGAGATTGTAATTGCACATTTTAAGTGTCTCCATGTTCCTCTCTCCCACTTTTAAAGTTACCTCCCATATTGCTGTAGCTGCCACTNTGCATCCGGAACTTACTTGTGGACTTGTAAACCCAAAAGATTGAAAGACCGGCACTTTAAACTGTGTGTAAAAATGCCCACTATCTACTTTTTCTACATCACAGAGGTTTTGAAAAAATACATTTTTAAAAACTTGCGAGTCACTCAGATGTTATCTGCCATTTAAATATTTATATGAATTCACTAGCCTTGCTCCGCCTTAAACTCCACACCCAGGCACAGCATAGGACTGAGTTTGAGGGATGGAGTCGATTTGAGAGTAGAATTGCTATGCATTCCAAAATAAAGAACAATATATTCATTAACACAATTATTTACTCAATAGTGTATGAAATAAATTATGAACAGTTTCCATGAAAGCTGGAAAACATGGATTTCACAATTACAGTCTATGAATATACAGTACCACATACATTATGTTTCAACAGAGAGTATCTAATAGATCTCATTTATACATTCAGTTACTGATACATAGGGAGACTGTGCAACAATGGACTAATGTAATAAAAGTTATCCACATGGATCTGCGGAAGACATGGAATTTTTGGGGAGAGGGGTTTTGTATGGTTCTGCGCTTTCCTTCACAGAATGAAAAGCAGGACGGGTTTGGGGTTTTTTTTATTGACAATTATGCAAGTAAATCTCCATGCATTAAAATGAGATTATAACCCACTGATTCGAACCAGAACGTTCTTCATATCTCATTGAGTAGTAATGTACACAAAGAATTAAAGCACTAGGCTGCATAAATTTGTTTTAAAAAATACTGTTCAGGTACTTGCAGAAACAAGCACTGTGTATCCAGAAGCAGTCCTGTACTTTTGTATTTGGTTCCTAGAGCTCAGCTCATCACACACTCTCTGAAGAGCTAAGAGCTGTGGATCTTTACATTTGCTTTGCAATCACAGGGGCAGTGTAGCTACTTAAAAGTCCTGGACATTTTCCTGCTGTCCCAAGCAGACTCTCCTGCTCAAGAAGCAGTTCTGAATACACATTATATTTATTTATTTTATCGATGTATATCCCACCCCTCCTGAAAACAGCTCAGC
>QEPC01001041.1:5891131-5921643 GCA_003113815.1 Sphenodon punctatus | reverse complement strand
CCAATGCCTGCTAGTCGTTCCCCATATACTTACTGTCTGCCCTCCTCTGCAGACTGCTGCAACCAACCTGATTGTAACCAAGCCAAGCACACGCACCTGAGACTTTGCATCCGCCTGAATGTTTGTTTGTTTTCTCCCCTGTCTCTCCCACTGTCCCCTCTCCCTGTCTCCCACCTCCTTGTCTTTTAGATTGTAAGCCACAGGCAGGGACCGCGTCTATTTCTATGTTCTGTACAGCACCAGGCACATGGCTTGCGCTATATAAATGTTTATAATAAATAATAATAATCACATTTTAAAATAAATAAATAAATCATCATCACGGTGTTTATTTTGCCGTTTGCTCCCTTCAAGTTTCCACCAGCGCCGTGTGTGTGTGTGTCCATGTGTAGCAGGTGGAGTGCTGCTGTGGGGGCCGTGCATAGGGGGAGGGAGCAGAGCGGCACACACCATCTCCACCCACCTCAACCCACGGAGCAACCCACCTTTTCACCGATTGCTCTGTGCATGGGAGGGTGTGTGTGTGGAGATGAGTTGAGGTGTGTGGATTTACAGGAGCGCACGTCTATGCACCTCCACATTCAAACGGGACGCTCCCACACGTGCCCCATGGGTGGACATGCATGGGAGTATCTCATTTAAAAACAGCCTAAAACACAACAGTCTGTTGAATCTTCATCACCAATCAGCTGTCTTTTTCAGCACTTTACACAGTAAGCCTCCAGCTCTGCTCCAACTTCTTGACTCCAGAAATCTCCCTGCCTTGTGGCTTCCACTCTCTCCCTCTAGACCTCTAGCTCCCTGTTCCCTTGTATCCTGACTGCATGCAATCAATCCAATCCTTGATTGCTCAGCAGCTGCAGCAGTTAAGTGGGGTTGAGCAATAGGCTATACTCTACCAAAAAGCAGATTCCTGACAGACTTACAGCCTTTGCAAACTCCTTCCCCTTCCTTCTTCCCTGTGGTGCATCCCACCATGCAAAGGCTATGGAGGAATGCCTTTGTGATATCAGAAGTAGCATGGAACAGAGGGGGAGGTCCCTGCTCTGGGACTCTCCAGCCATGCCTCTAAGGTCAGTCATGGAGAGGCAGTGACAAACAGCAAATGCTGCAGCAAGGACTGGCACTTAATCTAAGTTAATCAAAACACATCAACATTGCTACTTGATAGATTCAGTTCTTCCCAAGCAAACCCTTTGTACTATTACACCTAAAAGGTAATCACTGAACACAAAATTTGGTTAAGTTTTCATACAACACTCAAAACTGAAGTTCCTGCTCTAAAAGATTACAATGTGAATACACCCAAGTCTGCACTCTTAAGTGACTGAATATTTATACTGAAATATGGAATGTTTATTTCACCTTCACATGTTTTAACCTGTAGGAATACGTGCTAATAGTACTAAAATGCACCATAACCAGCCATGCCATGACTAGTAACGTGACAGAACACATTCAGTGATCTAGGAACCCCAGTAGTTATGCACTCCTTGATGATAAGTAAACTGGCACACTGCCATGTTTTTCAAAATTTCTAATTATTAAAGATGTATTCATGCAAAGAATTAATCCTGTAAGTAAGCCTCAGACAAACACACAAAACACTACACTGCTAAAAACCTCGTTAGCGCGGCAGTCCCAGCAGAAACACCTGCACTAGATTCTGTGCATACAGGTGCATTTCAGAGTATTCTAATGAATAGCTGCCCAGATCACAAAAAATTGAACTTTTAAAACTAAAATTACTCTAGAAAGTGCTAGATTAGCTAAAATACACCACTCTACCAAGCTTTAAACAGCTACATAATAGAATTCAAAATATATAGCAAAGACTCAAAAAACTAACCCCATATTATAGGTCACATGAAAGATTTAGACAAAAAAAGATTTATGCCGCATTTTAAGTCCATTTTAGAATGTAGTCATAAATATCAAGTTGTTACAGATACTTCTATAATATCGGCATTTAAAAATTCAATGGGCTATTTTCAAGATACAGATTTTGGTATCAGGTTCCAAGGTTTTTTCCCACTATTAGCCAGCACAGTGGGAAAGCATCCTATTACAAAAATCAACATCAGCCATGGTTTCTGAAGGAGAGAGTACTCCATTCAGTATTTGGTCTACCTTAACACAGCTATTTTCCCAAAACAGCATACACTAATCTAAATGATGGGTACAACCACATGATACACCTACCGCGGTTTGGGCAGCCTTACCCCACTTCGGTCACCATTGCCACACGATGCACATATTGTGTGCCAGGCAGCTGCCAGATGTTTCCCCTGTCAAAGGGTGGGGCAGGCAGCCAGCTGCTATGTCCTCTGTCCTCAGAAAAAGTCCAAGGATGCAGAGCATAGTAGCCTTAACCAAAGCCCAATGCAAAGTAGTATGCCACTGCTTGTTGGACCAATCTCCATCTGCCCCACCATGCAGTGAACTCCACTGCAGGGCTTTGGTGGCAGATACTATCTCCAGTCCCGTGCAGCCACATCATGGTCAGGGGTGGGATAGTGGGTGGGCCAGAGAGGGCTCAGTCAGTTGCCCACTTGTGTAGCTGGCACTTCGACCCACCCCAGGGCATGGCAGGAGGTCTGACAGCAGCCTGCCTACCCAGCTTCCCCGATCCCTGCTCCCCATGCTGGCACCAAAGTGTGGCAGCAATGATTGCCCACCATGGGGCACATGGGGATTGGGATCACCAGAGTTCATCTAGCTGCACCTAACAACTTTTTTCTATTAAAATTTGTTGGAGCTGTCCCATTTTTGAGTATCAGAAACCAACTGAAGAGCTGTACAAGTTACTATCTAGCTAACTTTTTGAAGAGTAGGAGAACTTCCATTTGAAAGAAAAGTTCTTTAATTTGATGATGGTTGGAGTAGTAGGATAACATGTCTGCCAATGATTAGCAATTTTGCCAAATTAGAAGGCTTAATCTTTCATTTATTCGGCAATTTAATAAGCCACATAAAGTACAACTTGTAAAAAATAGCTCCATCTTTAAAGTAGTTTAAACACAGAATTGCTTGGTCTCAAAACAACACTAAAATCCCATTCAGTCTAGAAACTGGTGATCATACCAATAAGAACTAAATTGCAAAGGAGATTGGAATTAGCCAATATGTAGTTGGGTAATTTAAGGGCTAAACATTGGCCACATTTGGCAGAAGGACAGATCTGATAAGCCACCACCTTTCTGGTCCTGATATGCTTTCAGAGATTTCTAACCTGGGAAACAGTTTTATAGGAGCTGCCATAAGGCTCGAATACTGTACTTGTGACCTGCAGAGATTTTTCCAAATATGGACCAAAAATGCATATTATAGATCTATGGGTTTGTTGGGTTGTTGTTGTTTTTATAAGACTGACTAAAAGAGTATGACAAAAGTCTTGTGTTTTTCTTATGCTGGCACCTGAAACACACAGATCTATCTTCAGCACAGTGGTATCTATCTATACGTCCTCATTGGGCTACAGGGGAATTCTCACTGATCACAATAAAAACAGCGTGCAAACTGAAAATTACACGTTACAGCCAACATGATGCAGAATAATTCAGGCATACATGATGAAATGGATGTACTGCATGCAAAACTGTCTGGAAGCAATTGTTTGTCATATCATTGCCCACTAGCCAGGGCAGGTCCCGCATTTGCAGGACCATGCAGGGCCCAATTCGCATAATTTAAATAATTTGCCAGGGCTGCCACGCCCAGGCGCAGGGCTTAGGCTGGTGCAGGAGCATGTGCAACTGCACATGTTGCACATGTTTAGGGTCAGCCCTGCCCTTGGCTACTCCCAAGTGGAGAGTATGTGAATAAATATGGCTTTCTACACATCATGACTGCCATAGCAGAACCACCTTTACTCTGTAACAATGCTGGAAGACAGATTTTGATAACAGCTCTTTGCTCAATGTTCAATTTTTGGACATCAGCATCTCAATCATATTTTGAGAAGGATATTTCAAGTATAGGTGAGGTCAGAGCAGTAGAAGGACCTCACACCTCAGTCAATCCTTGCAGAAATTGTCAGGTTTTAGATAATAAATACCAAAACAAAGATTGGGATGTACTTCAGATAACGCAATTCTTTCTCCACAGTTTTTAGCTAGTGAAGAAGTGAAAAGAGATCCTGTTCAGTGCGCGGATTATAAACCTGGGTATACTGCAGGAGAAATGCTTCTCATGTAAAAATATTTTGGGTAATAGAAGGGTAAAACATTGATCATATTTGGTAGACATATAGATCAGAAAAGCCACTCACACCTAGACCTCTCTATGTTGCTTGCTTAACAGTATCTGGTGTAGTTTCCACAGCCTTGACCACATCCAGATTCCACCAATAACTTAAGGTAATGGACAGGCATCCTTAAAGAGACCAAAATCAACCCTTTTTGTTCTTTTTGTAAATGGAGGAATCTTACAAAATGTTCTTTCGGTCATTGGGGATTAGTCATACAATACAAAAGTGCTGTTGAGTTACCACCTTGAGATATCCTAGATGGGATTTTCCAATGCACTTAGCGTTGACCTAACTATGCTCCCATGAAAGCATTTGGTAAAGCTGCAGTTGACTTAAATGGGACTGAAAAATCATCACACCCTTAATTGACACTTCCTTAAAGTAGGCTATAATTACCAGTATAAATCGATATACCAGCCTGCCCTGTACAACTTAACAGCCAAAGTCTCATGCCATTTACACCAATGAAAAATTGCAGCAGCTCTATAATTTCTGTGGAGTTGCATTAGATTTGCACAGCATACATGAGAGCAAAATTCAGAGCTTACAGAATAACCTTAGATGTGGCTTGATGAGTAGATAGGCAGACACCATGGAAGGAAGAGTCTAGGGCAATAGGATTATGCAATTACTCAGTATGAAAATGGTTATAAGTAATTGATGGGACAAGTTCTCCAATAACGGAAACACGCAGTACTGCATTTATTTGCATTAGCAGAGAACATTTGCTTTCACATACATAGAGAGCAAAGGTGGTGGGGGCTGGCGTGTGTAGGCTTCAGGTACGCCCAGGGAAGCTAGCAGTCATGTTTGGGGCCGGGCCACTCAGACTGCTTGCTCCCCAGGCCACCCGCTCCTGGGCCCGCACCCAGGCCACCCACTCCCTGGTCAGTGCCCAAATCTCTCTCCGTGCCCAGCCCGCCTGTGCCCAGCCCACTCGCTCCCCACCCACTCCTCTTGGCCATGGCCCCCCAAGGGATTGGCGGGGGGAAAGCTGGGGTATAGGTTCTGCCTGGGGGTGTGGCTATGCAAATGAGGGATGGTTATACAGCTAAGGGAGAGTATGTAAATTAGGGTTGTGCCACACCCCAGCATCGCTGGTAGATCTCCAAAGGCCGACATCGTACTTCGGTAGTTCTCCAGCTGGGCAAGTGTGGGCATCGCCGATTTACACCATTATTTTTAATTAATTATTAATATTATTTATTTTTATTATTTATATAGCACAAGCAATGTACCTGGTACAATCCACAGTAAGATATAGGTCCCTACCCCTAAGGGGCTTACAATCTAAGAGACAAGGGAGGGGGGATACAAGGGAGAGGTAAACATCAGGAAAGACAAGAGTACATTCATGACGTTGAGAAATTGCATGCTCATGAGCTTCGCCCAGTTGCACTGAATTAGGTTCTGAGCGACCAGCCTGACGGTCAGCTGCATCATGGGATAACGTGGGGTAAGGTCATATAATGTAGGTTAACATCTTGTGTGACCTTACCTTAGAGGATACAAGTTGAGGAAGTATAACATAATTTAGCAACGTGAGAGATATAGCTAAAGCCTAAGGTATCATCCCAAATTCCTTTATACCACATTGTACCAAAAGATATTCTGGTCATATATTAGTAGGACTAGGAGGTCCGTGGGGACAGGGAAAGGGGATCCACAGAAAAGTTAATGTAGCCAGACACTTTGTAAATTCTGCAGGATGAGTGTGCAGGCCTCCTACGTACACTCCCTCCCTGCCCAAGCCTACCCCGAACATCACTCTTTAAATTCCTAGGTAGAATTTAGAGCAGTTTTTCCCCGCACTTTTTGCCTGAGACACCCCATTTTAAGATTTAAATAACATTTTGTGACCTTGGACAGCAACAAAGATATGCAAGCATATATTAAATAGCAACTGAGGTTGCATCCCCATCCGTAGATGGTGTGACCCTACTAGAGGTCCTGACCCATAGCTTAGGAACCTCTGACTAAGACAGCAGAAAAAGCTTCTAGTTGGAAAGTAGCTGGGTGGGCATCAGCAATGAAGTCCCCTTTCCTTGCAAGGGAAAACACCAATGCACTGAGGAACCCTCCACGTGCAGATCAAGGGGGAAACAATCAAGAATGCTTTAAAAGCATGGGTATTTAATGGGAGCTTTAAACACAATCTTCCTCAAAGACCACAATTCATTATTAATTATATAGCACTAGCAATGTACCTGGCACTGCACAATCCTTAATTAGAGGTCGGGTGTTACCCCAAGGGGCTTACAATCTAGTGGTAGTTCACCCTGAACATTCAGACTTTTAAACTCGTGCATCTGAATCAGTCCGGTCACTAAGAAGAAACGGTCACAGGCACATTCCCTTCTACTGCCCCCCTTTGACCTCCCATGAAACTCGCAAACTAGTTCCACGGTAAGCTAGAAGCACTCTACACTGTGGGTATCCGTTCTCTCCTGTTGCTACTCTGCTCCTTTAGGGGCAGCCAATTGCTTTGCAGGTGATGAAGAAAAGAATGACGTTTTCACTGACAGCTTTCCAGTGGATGTATGGGATCCCCAAACTTAGCTACATAGGCACTTAGCTCTGCCTGTAGCTGTTTGGTTTTCTGTGAAGTACCATATTATGCACATTACTTAATGGACAAATGTATATATTTTCAAATAATTTGCATGCAATAAAACTTCAGCTTTTTTAAATTCTCCCATTAGAATTGTTCTGGACTTCCTTTCTGCACCTTGCTGCTTCTACCTCCAGGCTCCTCCCTTAGATGAGAAAATAGGCCAGTCCCCAAGCATCTTCCCCCTTTACCTGGGAGTAAATAGCAGGGAATAGATCACTCCATTATAACCTGCTGTATACTTCCTTTCCCGCCAAGATTTGACTGAAAGAAATAGGTACACTTCATGACACCCATAATTTGCATACATTTTCATGTGTTTGTGAAAAACTGCAATAACCCACTTTGAGGCTGAGCCGGGTAAAAAAGGATGTCTGTGAGAGTCACTCTGGGTGAAATATCCAGATGACAGTCCACTGAAGAGGCAGTCCCAGGGAAGGGAGACTGCAGAGGGAGGGGAGGGAGGGAGCGGGGAGATCTCAAGCTGGTGGGGGAAGGAAGATTGCTACTGCTGCCACCTCTCAGCTGTCTGGGCATGCTAGGCAGGACTCTATGGTGCTGGAAGACCTGGATGCCGGCAAGGCTGCAGGCAAACCTAACTGATGAGCTCTAGACTTGTGGGTGCCCATGCCCATCAGCCTTGACTGACCTGCATGGTGGGCCCGCAATGTCCCTGGGCTCCACTGAGAGTCACCAGCCCAGGGACATCCAGGTCTTCCAGCACCATAGAGTCCTGCCTAGCGTGCCCAGACAGCTGAGAGGTGGCAGCAGTAGCAATCTTCCTTCCCCCACCAGCTTGAGATCTCCCCCCTCCCTCCCCTCCCCTCCCTCTGCAGTCTCCCTTCCCAGTGCTGTGGTGATCACAAGGTGGCCACGTGGCAGATGCCCAGTAGACAGGGACGTGGGAACGTACCTGGTGAAGGCTAATGTGGGTTATCGTCTCATTTGATTCCACTCTCCCGTGTACACATACATCTGTATGTTCAGGGCTGATGGTTTAAGTTAAAACTCAGCCTATTAAAAACCTCAACATTCTTAAATGTGTGCAGCGACTTTGGCACTAAACATTTAGTTCTAAATTCACTCAAGAGTATCCCAGGTCAAAGCAGTGACAGTCCCTTTCAGCATGTTAAAGAATAATCTCTCTCTCACACACACACACACACACACACACACACACACACTAAAAAAAAGGGAAAAAAAGAAGTAGTGTTTCTCTTGACCCCAGGCACGCAGCTCTCCCTGCCTGGGTGTTATAGCTGTGATTATCCCAAGCTTATTGAAATGAGAAAAGGTACCCTAACCCCATCCCCAGCAATAAACAAACAGCAAGAGCAGCCAAGGCACTGAGTCAGCCAGCTCTTTCTCCAGCTGGATTAATGAGGTGCACCGTGTTAATGACCTCCATTATCTGCTGAACCAGGTACAAGCTGCGAGCCCGATACAAGATAACAAACTCGTTAATGTACTGGGCAAAAAAGTACGGTTGGAGAGTTATGTACTTCTCTGAAGTGACCCAAAGTGGCTGCTGCTGGAGACAGAAAGCTGGGCTGGATGATCATGGACCATTGCTCTGACTCTGTAGGGCACTTACATTTTTAAAGAATGGAGGCAGGGGGTTTCAGCAGTCTGGGTTACTCCATCTGTGAGGGAGAATTCTTTCTTAGAGAACATCCAGCAGGATCTCTCTCCCTGCTGCCTCCTGTTCCTGCATCAAAAGCTGGAAGTGAACAACAGAGGATGTACACTCCATATATGCCCTGTTCTTAGTACTGTTGTGGCTTGAAGCATCTGGTACTGCTCAATTACACAATCGGGATACTGGCTTAGGTAGGACACTGGTCTCACTCAATAGGGCACTTTCTATGTTCCTGTCATAAAGTTTCCAGCTTTTTCTTTTCTGAAATAACATGCTCATCCCTCATGTTGGATACAACTGTTTTAGAATTATTATTATTTTTTAATTTATTTTTTTTAAAAGACATTCGGTCTTATTTTCAGATCTCAGGTGCTTACCTCAGCCCATGACATGTTTCTAGCTCAAAATGCAGAAGAATCCTTCAGATACAGATCTTTCTGTGGTAGTTATCCCACGGTAACGACTTCCTGCATCCTGTACCCTGTGGATCTGTGGATTCAGCCCCTCAGCGCACAGGGAAGGGAGGGACATGAATGGGAGAACAAGACTGAGCCATACGGACGCACAGCATGCCCAACCACAATAGGAAATACACTTCGGCATTCTCCCTTTAGGGCAGGTTGCAGGGTCAGCTGCTTGTAGGGGAAATCATAGCAGCATGGTTCCATACCAGCCATGCTGCTTGGGGGCTGGAAACGGTATGAAGAGCAGAGATCAACAGAGCTGATCTGAAGACCCTGACCTCCTCTAAACCTAAAGTGACCCTGAGCACAGAGTCCATTATTAATTCAGCAGCACACATTCTCCCCGCCTTCCCCAAGAACAGGGTGGAGAGAAATTTCCCAAGAAGAACTCCCCTCCCCACTGTTATTCCTGTAGCTAACCTGACTCCATTCATACAACTGTATAACAAATCCATTTTAAAATCTCCCCTCTGTTACCCATCGTCCCCACCCCTGTACATAATAATTTCACTCTAAAGTTCCAAAAGCTTAGGAAATTTCAGGAGAAGAAGCAGGAATAATAGCCACTACACATATTATTACTATGTGTTTATGTAGTGGCAGCAATGCACACTGCACTGAACAACCATTAATTAGAGACAGGTCCCTGGCCCGGGGGGCTTACAAGATATAGGATGGACTAGAGCAGAGATTCTCAACCTGTTGCTCGAGAGCACCAAAGTGCTCAGGGAAAATGTGAAGGTTTATTTATATTTATTTGTTTATATTTCTTAGCCGCCCCCTCATGCCCACGGCATCTCAGGGCGGCGTACAGCAAAAACAACAAATAAAACGACAACAACACACAGCAAAGGTAAAAACATTTTAAAACCCATCTAAAAAACCCTACAACCCCCCCCCTCCACACACATTTTAATTATCCCAACCCACCCTCCCCTCCTCTGAAGGCCTGGGAGAACAGTCAAGTTTTGCAGGCCTGGTGGAAGGCCAACAAACTTGGGGCCAGACGGGTTTGCTCCGGGAGTTCCAGAATGGTGCCACTGAGAACACCCTCTCCATTGTGGCCTCGCATTTAACAAGGCGCCCCCGGTGAACCGAAGGTTCTCCCCAAGCTAGCTCTTTGTAGTGCTCGGGAGCACCAGAGTGCTTGGGGAATGTGTGAAAGTGCTCCCGAAGCCAGCGGTCAGTAGTGCTCTGGAGCACTTTCACACATGTGAGGCATCAAATTGAATTAAACTAAATTGCAGGGAGGAAACCTAATTTATGCAAATTTATGCAAATCATTCATGCAAATTATGCAGTGCTCCCAAGTAGTCACATACGTCACTTGAGTGCTTGTGACTGAAAAAAAGATTGAGAACCTCTGGACTCGAGAGAAGAGAAAAGAAAGAGGGCAACATAAGGAGAGACGGAGATACACTCATGAAGTTGAGAAGTCACAGGTACGTGTGTCTAAAGGGGAGAAAGTACACCAGAATGAGGATTAGTGACGCCTTTATCTAGCCCTGATGGGGGAGGGGAGTGGTGAGGTATTGGGCAGTAAAATCAATCACTCATTCAGAACTCAATACTGACCAGTCTGTATATCAAGCCATTTATGCTGTGAGGGATCGGTTTTATCTGTAACAGTTTTACTTGTAGGGGAATTTCGACCTTTTGGATGTTTCTGTCTTCAGAACCCTCATTTTCCTGACGCGTAGTCATAAAAGGAAGGTGATGGATGTTTGAAGCAGCCCAGCCTTTTAGAATGAGAAAACCATCGCTTTCTGCCGCTGAACTATGCCAGCAGCAATGCTGAAGCCCTGGGATACTCTCACTTCAGCCTCTCCCACTATCCTCCACTGAATAGATCATTTAAACTACACCAAACACATACTGGTTGATAAGGATAAATGACCAGAGCGAACAAGGTGGTGAACAGCATGCAGTTCACACTCTATCATAGGGCTGTGAAATGTATCACATGAATATCGTATAGCACACACCCCTTTGCAGAATTAAGGCAGTAAATTCTTGTCTAGAATGAGGTTCTCCCACTTAGGCAGATGTTACGTTACCAAACGGGGACTCAGGTTGCCCGCAGTGGGATCACACCATCTGCAGAAGAGGTCATGAACCTGATTGCTATTATTTTATATACTTTGAATGGCTCTGTTCCTGCCCAGGGGTCATAGGATAGTACTGCAGTCTCAAAATGGGTCACACATCCAGAAATTTGGGGGACCACTGCTGTAAGGGTTACCTTCCAATGCATGTATGCAACCCTTGTCTCAGCACATAGTATAGCACCCAATATAGGAGGAAAAGGGAATGATTCTACTCCATATAATTATTAGTTACATGAAAACTAGTTGCTCCAGTCCAATTCCTATAAACAAATAATATACAATACATGTGCAAGTACAAAGTATTTTCCTCAACTTGATGCAGAACTTCTTATTATTCAGATGCCTTTGAATGAAAAGAACTGTCATGTAGAGCTAATTGTAAGAAGTTCCTTTTGGCGTCACAAATCCTTTGAACACCTGTCTAAAGAAATGTAGAACAATCCAATTTTCAAACAGAATTCACAAAGGGCAATTTCTGACCTGCGCTCAAAAAAATTATCTTTGAAAGTGCCCCAAGTTCTTCAGCAAAAGCTTTGAAGATTCCCAGCAACATCATGGAAAATATTTAAAACACTCTTCCAGGGTTCACAGAGGTAAACGTGAAAGAAATGAAGGAGAATACGGGTTGAAAGAGAATGTGGGGTGAAGGAGGGAAATCCTTATCCTGCCTTAACAAAAATTGGATTGAGAAATTCTCCCCGTCAAAAGTTTATTTATGCAGTAGATATGGACTGTGTAGTGATTGCTATTATATTAGCAACCTCACAGAACCAACAATCTTCTCTGAACAAAAACAGTTAAACATTTATACAGAAGTAGTAGTGGAGGACAGAGAATTGGGAGAAATGATGTAGTAGTAACCTATAGCATTTCAGTTGTCAGTTCCTTTCTGAAAAAGATCACGCATGCCCTCCCCTTAAGTTTGCAAGTACTTTGCTATTTCATTAACCTGCCCTCCTTCCCACCCCAAGAGAGACACAACTGCACCCCAAGTTAGAACATCAGCAAGCAACTGAACTCTTCACCACATCCCATCTCTACACCCAGCCCCAGGCAGTATGATCGCAGTCTGTCTCCTCCCTGGCCAAGGGGTCTCCCTGTACATTTCTGCAATTAACACCAGCAGCAGCCACCGCAGAAATGCAAATCCCAGCACTGATCAGAGAGGACTGAGACAACAGTAATAATGAGACAGACGCTGCCCTGGCTTCATCATTTGCAATACATGGCAAAGAAGTTAGAGTCCACAGGGATTCAATGTTTCCATCTATTGTGGGGGAACAAGACAAACAGCGGAACCCCACACCTTGCAAGTGATTATTTCCGATGCAGGCAAAAGAAACCCTTGCAGCATGTCACACCTTGTGTGCAAGCTTCTGATCCCATCCTCCAAGCACAACATGGAAATGGAAAGAGCCAAGAAATGGACACACCCATATGGAGAGGCCATGGATCCTATTAGGAGACTTGCATGTATTTTCTGTTACCTCGTCTGCCATTTCCATCAGAAAGTGACTAGGCCTGGAGGGTGGATAGAGGAATAGAAAAATCTGATCCTCTTTCTCAGGCCCAGCCTCAATCTCATCATTTAGAGGTCTGGTAACATATTTAAATTCTCTTCTTGAGAGAAGGGTAGAAAATGTGTTTATATAGGCACTGACTGCATAAAAGCAAGGGGGGGGAGGGCATATAAAAGATTAAATAGAGACAGATTTCCAAATATGGCATCTACCAACACCCTGATCTACATCTAACAACTCCCTTTGCGCCCCCCCCCCCCAATACAGCTTCTCCTATGTGCTGAGCAGGGTAATCAATCACATTTATTTACCAATTATAAACTCTGTACTCACTTCACATAAAAATGCTCCTAAATATTGGGATTTCCCCACACTACAGCAACCCCAGGTAGCAAAGGTTAACCAAGGGGAACAAAGATGCCCCAGATGGAGAATCCCGAGAGGGAGGATGGGGGAGAAGGCTAAGCTTGATGCCTCCCTCAATGGTACAATTCAGCTCAAAGGGATGGGGGGCAGCATGCTCTCTGAAGGTTCCATACTATAGAAAACCCACCCATCAGCCCCTCCCAAAATAGGCAGGGTTTTTAAGAGCCCATAGGAATCCCTCCCCACATTTAGTGGGGTTTCCTAAGGGGAACGTCTCCCCTCTTTTTATCACCCCCCCCCTTTCCTCCAGGGCTGGGCTCTCCACGTCCAGCTCTCTCTTCACTTCCCGTTCTCCCTACAGCAGGAGTCTGGACTCCCCATGCAGGTTTCTCTGGACAGAGAGAAGGGGGGCGGCGGTTCCCATTGGGTCACAGGAAAAGGCAAGGGGGGGGGGGAGTTACTAGCTGTGGGAGAAGGCGAGTGGGGGTTCTGCAATGAATCATCCAGTACCAGTCTCTGTGAATAGATCCCTGCAGGATCCATTTCGTGTATGTTTGTGTCCCCATCCCCCCGGAACAGAACCCTCCTTCATTCACAAAGTCTGTTCAGCCCAGCAGCCCCAGTGCAGCTTCTTTCTCTGGCCGGCAGTCCCCATTCCCCACCCTCCAGCAGTGGATGAATGAATGAGTGAGTGAGTGAGTGGCATCTGCTTACTTGAGCATGGCCTCTTCTTTCTCTTCCTCGTCCTTCTGCCGGTCCATCACTGCCATAATAATGTTCCTCTCTTCCTCTGTCAGGTGGCTCAGGTCGGGCAGTTCCTGCATTGGGGGAGGCACCGTGGGTGGGCGAGGGCCTCGGGGCCCCACCGAAGAAGACATTTTATTTCTTCCTTTGCCTTACACCTTATACCTTTGCAATGCAAGCCAACCCCGCCTCTCCTCCTTCTCCGTCCTCCCTTTACTGTGTAGTCCTCTGATCATCATCAGCAGCGGCAGCCAGCAGCTCTCTGGCGGCAGCAGTAGAGGAGGCGGAGACCCAGCCTTTCATGGTTGCTTGCATCCACCCCAGCCCGGCTGCTGCTTCTCCCTTTGTTTTCCCAGCTTTAGAAAGATTTGGGGCTGTCCTGCTGCCTCTTGCAGCCCATCCTCCCAGGGAAGGAGGGGAGAGAAGCGGGTGTAGTAACAGCAGCGCAGAGCTCTGAGGATTACAACTGCTAGAAGGATGCATGCACCGGGCGAGAGGAGAAGGGCGGATGCTGCTGCTAGCTTTGAGCTGGAAAGGGGGTGGGGGAGTTTGGTGTTAGGCGGAGTCCAAGCTACTCCACTCCTGGATGATGCTTATGCCGGCTCAGCCACCCCTGGATGATGCTGATGCCGGCTCACCCACCCCTCACTCCCCCTGGGGCTCCTGGAGTTGACACATACTGGCAGAGTTTATTCAGATCCCCACTTGCTCTACCTCGAGCAAAGGGTCGCCCAGCGAGTCCAGCCTGGTCTAAGTACTACTCTTCCTGATTGAATAGGCGCTACGATGTTCCTCGTGCCATTGGCACCCAAACCCTGTGTCACGTGTTTTTCCTGCCACCCCAAATACAAGCAGGCACTACACATTGTCCCCAAGTTGTCCCAGCCTGGGCTCCTGCTACTCACACTCCAGCACCTCATTGGAACCTGTCTGTGCTACACATGCCTAGCTTCCCTCTCAGAGGCTGCAACTACAAGCAGACTCCCTGTGGTTCCCTACCAAGACCCAGCCCTACACATCCCCCCACCTGTCTCTTCTCAGGCCCCGCCACTTTAGTTTCCCCTGTACTAAAAAGAAATGACAGAGCGCAAAACACCTATAGAGAATAATGGAGACAACTGGAATGCCAACTGAGAACAGGGTTGAGAAAGTGTCAGTAGGCTTCAGCGGGCCTTTGGACAATTGCTAATGAGCTGCAGCCAGGGGGAGATGAATAGGAACAGCAGTGAGGCCAAATGGAATGCCAGTAGGACTAAATGTTTTCAAAAGGAAATGCCCACAGAATGGAAAGAAAAGTGCAATCAGTAGAATGAGAAAAAGGGTGTTTTATGGGTGGGTTTATGGAATGATAAAGAAGAGGCTACGGGGAACAGCGAAATGTCAAATGGAGTGATATAAAAATCACATGAAATGACAAAAGGAAACTTTGGAGGGCCAGTCGAATGGCAAATAGAACAGAGGAGGAGGAGGAGGAACGGTGCAATGACAAATAGGGTACATTAAGGAACAGATGTAAGGATGTGCAACATGATTCTCAATTTGTGTAGGGCTGGTAGCAGCCCTTTGTGCCAACAAGAGTCCATTCTGAGAGGCCGCCGGTCCTTCCACGCCCCATTGTGGCCCCTGTAATCGGCCGGGAGTGCCTCCCTGCGGATACCATCTGTTAGTCTTGTTCATACAAGGGCTCACAGGGAAGTGTTCTTGGCTGCTGCCCCGATGTTGGGGAACTCCCTTCCCCCAGAGGTTCAATTTGAGCCCGATCCTGAGTGTCTGCTGGAAGCATTGTAAGACCTTTTTGTTTGTAAAGGAGTTTGGCGAGCAGGGATAGGGAATGGGGGGTTTGGGGCTACCCTGCTGCCTCTTGCAGCCCATCCTCCCAGGGAAGGAGGGGAGAGAAGCTGGTGTAGCAGCATCACAGAGCGCTGAGGGTTACAGCTACAGCTGGATGTGAAAAATGGGGCGGTGGTATTGGGTGGATTTTGTGGGGGGGTTGCAGGCTTAGGGGGTTGTTTTTGTCTTTTATTGATTTTTTAAAATATGCTTTTATATGTTTGTAAGCTGCCCTGAGTCTTTTAGGGAAGGGCAGGGGGATAAAAGTTTAAAATAAATAAATAAATAAATAAAATAATTCTCTTTAGTCGGACTGTTGCTTTTTCAGGACAGCACATGGTGGCACAGTAAGTAGCAGGAGGAAAGACAATAGGTGCTATTTGAACTGGATGAAACGACATAAGAAATTATGGAAAGCCAATGGAATGAAAACAGAATGCTATGAAGATCCAGTGGAATAATACTAATTTTATTTTTATACTTCCCCTCTTTCCTTTCTCCCACTAAATGGCACTCGGACCACTTCAAATATAATGCAACAGAGGAAGAAGGGAAGAGAAACAGGGTGCTATGGGATCAGGTAGAATGACAACCGAAAAATACAAGGGAGAGTTAGAATGCCAAATAGGGTGCTATAGTGATCAACAGGAAAGAAAAATAGTTTCTATGGGCTGGAGTTAAATTACAAAAGGCAGCATGTTGAATGACAGGGCACAGCAGGAATCAAATGGAATGACAAAGGACTTTGGGGAGAAGGTGGAAGGATAAATAATGGCTAATGGGAGCAGAAAGAATGGCTATAGTACGCAATGGAAATTAGATGGAATGACCATATAAACTATAAGCAGCTGGGGGGAAAATGGACTAATAACACAAGGATCTCTTGGCAGTAATACTAATCAGCATCTCAAACATTCAGACCTTTGAGTTACAGCTCCTCAGGCTCTCCTTCATCCTGTCAGCTTGTGCCCAACAGAAAGAAGCCTTCTGCCATTCACTTCAGGGAGTACAAGGAGTCACCTGTCTATTCTCTCACCGCCTAACCTCCTGGACTTTGATTGGATAACAGCCAAATAGACACAGGTGTCCAAGATATCCTGCTGGAAAGTAAGGGGGGGTGGGCAGGTGGTGACATGAGGGAGCAAGGGTTAGGGGAGAGGAATGTTTGAATGGTGATGGTCGTTCTAGGTAGCAGCGTAATTCCACTCTACACAGAACACACAAGGTTGTTGTTACCAATACTCTGCTGAAATATTTTATCTAAAATCAGAGAACATCTCCCATAGCTTTATTATAATCCATCTGATGGTGTTCTCATCAAGTCATCCATGAGTAGAAGGTTATGCTAGCTGTTCTCACTCTACAGCAGACAGGGTTCTAACTGGCTCTACTTGAGTCCCCATTCTAAGCCTATGGCTCCTGAATGAGACTTCAACCTCATCATCTTCTCTACATCGACACAACCTCTGTCTGAAGCTTTTGTGGAACCCACACTAGCTCACATTTCCACAAGATTGGCCTTTCTAGTCTAGTTTAGCTACAGGAATAGGAGAGCTGGCAACCCTTATGACATATTTTCCTTATGTGCCATTTCACTTGGACAAGGCAGTGCTTGGATCCCACCCTCAAAGTAGTGCCAGAGTCCCACATTAAGTAGCCTGTCTCCCTCTGTTTTCTTCCCAAAACTACTCTCAGACAAGAGGGGGGAAACCTCAAATGCCCACAGGAAATTACGTTGCTACCTGGAAAGACCACCACCATTCAAGCATTCCTTTCCCCTATCCTAATTGTCATTCTACTTGCTCCCTCATGTCATCCCACCTGCCCCCCTTAGCTTTTATGCTATTCCACCTGCACCTAATAATCCTAATTTTTCATTGCAGCATCTCCCCCATCCTACTCTAATAGTCATTCCACCATCTCCCCATATTGCCCGTTGTCATTCCCTCTTCTCCCCAATGAACAATATTTTACTGTGCATTATTATTCCCAACGGTGCCATTTCTATTCCACCTACTTCAAGAAGTGTACTGTTTGCCATGTTCTTGGCTCCCCAGGTGTTTCCCATTTTCATTCCACCACCACCTCCTCATAGCATCTTATTGCCATTTTACATGGTACCTGCAATTTACTATTGTCATTCCACCTAGTTCACATAGCACCCTATTGTTATTTTACCGATCAGTGTGAGTCTCAAAAATTGTTTAGCACAAGTGCTAATAGTTCAGTTCCACTGAAGCATATGGAATCTACACTAGCCCTAGGCCACAATCATGCTGATGCTGCCTATCCTTACATCTTCTCTTGAGTTCCCTCTTTGTTATTCCACTGGCTCCACCCAGTTTCTTGTTGACATTCCACCTGATCTCGTTAGAACTCAATTTATCATTCCACTCTATAATTTGTTCCCTCTTGGTGATATCACAGGCCACTTATAGCACTCTGTCGTTCTACCTATTGCAATCATACGCCCATTGTTTCTTACTAACATTTCCCCTTGGCCTCATTTAGCCCTTCTAGAATGCCCTTTGGCCTTGTGATAGCCTATGAGGCAGCCTTTGGCTGTAGGGCAGCTCATATGCATTTCTCCAATGACCTATTGAAGCCTGTTGTCATTTCATCTCATTCCCATTATTTTCAATTGGCATCCTAGCTGCCTCCATTATTCTCTATAGGTATTCCATTTACTGTCCTTCTTTTCAGTACATCTCTCTTCTGGGGCTCCTCCATTCCACTTTGGCTCTCTGCTGCATTTTGGTGCTCTCTCAGGCATATGCAAACACGCTACCTGTCTCTTCGGTGCCTCCGCTGGGGTATAGGGCTCTTAGCAGGCTTTTGCATAATGAGCCATAAGCCGTACATGTTCCATTCTATGTACTCTTCCTAGCCTGTTCTTCTCACCTTCAACAAATAAACGCACTTCTAGTCCCTTCCATTGGGTCCAGGAAAAAGCCTCGTCTTTGTTCTTCCTGGTTGGTTCAGCTCCACGGGTTTTCTCTGTACAGGTCAGTCGAATGGGCACTCTCTGTTCTCCTCCACTTTGAAAGTAATATATGTGTTCTACTGTCATCTGATAGAAGTGCTAAAGCCCTAGGAAATGGGCAGGGCATGGCATGGCATGCAAAATGGATACTTGCCGTTTCCTCATTTAGAAATTTCTTAGGGTGGCCAGATATGCACATTTTAGGGGACACCTATGAGAAACGCAGGTTGCAGGGCTGCATTGGCTCCAATGCAGCCCTGCAACCTGCATTTTTCATGTGTTCCCTAAAATTTGCATATCTGGCCACCCTAACTGTAGGCATTATTCAAGCAAACTTAAAACATGTGGTACTTTGATCTGTTCTTCAAGAAAAAATGGAGTATCTTCTTGAATATTCTCCACCATCTTTACCTCCTCAAAATGGCAGTTCTCCTTGTAGTCAGGCAGGCTCGTGGTAAAGTTGAAATCACAGCAACGAAAGTGATGATATACATTACCAACAGCAGCAGCAGATGACATCCTAGTCCCTTCTCAATCAGGTTTCCAATGAGATCATGAAACAGAGCTGATTGCATAGACAAATCTACTCAAACAAAGAGAGAGAGACATATCTGTGCTAACGCTACTGCATCTATCTAACTGCTAGATCTAGTAGTGGAATAACGGTTTCTAATAATAATAATAAACTTTATTTGCCTTAACTTAAAAGTTTTTGGCAATAGTCCACGACAACAACACAAAATATACAAAATACAATCCTCGAGTATCGGGAGGTATATCCCTTAAATACGTACAAAAGCAAATAAAATATATCCTCTCAAGCTCCAAGTATGATGTCCATAATATCAGAGTGAAATACCTTAGTACCTCAGTCATAATACAGCTCGTAAATTCTCCAGTGCAGCTAGCAGCACCAGACAGTCAAACCATCCTTCCTTACCCTATTTCTCTTTACAGCACCACCCATCTTGATCGTCCATCATTATATCCCCCAGAGCTACAAAAAACCGGGGTGAATCAAAACCCTAGGGTCCAGGCATATGCCAGCAACAATTCGCCCAGAGCCAAAAAACCTGGCAACAACAAGGTGTAGCAGAATATCCCACCAACCTTGCCCCTTGATTCCTTATAACAACAGGAATGAGGTTTATTGCCACATCTATACATCCATTGGTTAGGTAGAAAACCACCATCAATCAAAAAAAACCCAGATAATACATAGCCAGCCGAGACTCCTTCTCTATATCATAAGGGCTAATTTCTCCCAACCCTTCCACCAGCCTGGGCAGCTCGTATTTGAGTGACCAAACTGCCAAACACTGCGACGGCATGAGTTAATGCAGTTGTTCTGGCATCTAAGCATAATCTAAGATCCTGAGCAAAAGGGCATGCTCTCTGTGCTTCCCTAAGCGCTAGAAGGAGCTTAGCTCTAATTCTCTCATATCTGGGGCAAGAGAGCAAAATATGCTCCACCGTATCCAGCTGTCCCAGGGAGCAGGATTGGCACGTGCGATCCTGATATGGCACTCCCAAATAGCGGCCTTCGACTATTGCCGATGTGAACATCCCACAATGGAGGCGGGTAAAAACGGTTTCAATTACTCTCCTTGTGCAACTGTGCTCACTACTGTCCCTTGCAGACACAGCCCTATGCACACCCGCCAGTAGCCCCTTATCTCCCCAATACAGAAGCAGCTGTATTTTAGTTCTCACAGCACTCCTGGGTGAGGCCTCTGCTAGAGAGCAGGTTTGCTTCCTGAGAATGAGTGTAAATAAGTTTTCTTTAAAATTTCTTCTCAACGACAACAACAAAAAAGCACCAGCTGTATCAAGAAACAAATGTTTCTGCTAATTTTTCAATAGTTATTTGAAAATTAACTGATGGTGAAAATAGTGCCTTCAAAAGGTGGACGTATCCTGGTGGTGGAAATTTACTGCACAGAAGTACAGCATTTAAAAACATCTGTTGTATAATAAGAAAAAAAAACAGGGTTTGGATGCGACAAAGCTGCTTTTCTGCTTTAATAGCATGCTTAACCATGAAATACTTCTTTTTAGACCATGATGTTCCCTCAAACAAACCTGGATTTAACACTAGATAAAGTAGGCAGAAGCCTAAGAGGGCATCCATTTTGCTGCACTGTGCGACCACTCCAGCTTCTCTCCTGATCAGCTGGGAACTAGGAGTGCTCCTTCCCCAGATCAGGTCTAGCACTGCAGGCTGGTGAGGAGGACTGCTGCTTCCACACTGATGATGAAATGAGGAGGAGACACCCAGCACTTCCTCTCCTCCCTCCTCACCAGGGGTGGCATGACATGTTTGTTGTTGATGATGGAATGATCTAAAAACACTGAGTCCACTGAGGGGAAATTTTGTATAGGGGGACACACAAAGAAAGCTAACTTTGAAAGTATAAAGTAAAATCTAAGTCCAAAACAAGTCTGGCAGGTTTGCAGAACAGGAAGGGAAAAACATCACCATTACAGGGTAGATGTCGAAGTGTTAATGGGGAGTACTTGAGTTTACCAGTAACTTCCAGAAACTGAAAGAGTGACATAGAAACAGAAAATGCAAGAAGGTTCTGAGAGTCATCAAAAGGATATTTATTTATTTATTTATTTATTTATTTAATAGATTTATACCCCGCCCCTCCTGCTAAAGCAGCCCATATTTAAGAGAACAATTAGAAGTAGATATGACCATTCACTGTTTGAAAAGACCCAGCTGAAAGATGGGCAGGAAAGATTGCAAGAAATTAACAAAGATACTGAGTAGAGCTGCAGCAGGTACCATATTTGGTACCCATGGGTAATACCCACATTTTTCAGGCACCCCCATTGGGCACCTGCCCTCCCCCCCATTGGGTCCAGTGCCTAAAAATATGGGTATTACTGGGGTGTCCTGGGATGTCCCAGGATGACGATCCTGTCACATGCAGCTTCCCGGGCTGATTCTCTTCACTAGAGATGGGAATATCAGAATCAGTTCAATATGATTTGATCGATTTTGGGACAAATTATACTGATCCGAAGAATCCAATCCTGCCAAGGGATACGATCCAAAAGCATTGGCACCACTCCAAGGAGCTTTCAGGGAGCCCCAGCTCTGTCTCCCTCAGACCAGGAGGACCACAGGGGTGGATGGATAGTGGGGTAGTTGCCTCCCATGATCCCTACCTGGCACCTGCTTCCCCTGGACTCCTGACCGTGCTCACCCGCCCCAGCACCTGCTGCAGCCATTCCGCCCCAGCACCTGTAGCCATTTTGCGCATGCAAAGTTTTTCCTAGTATTTTTGCCTGGCACAACCCTGAGAAGGCTGCACCGGGCACTGCGGGGCACCACTGGACAGAGGGGAAAAGCCTAAGGGGGAAAAGCCAGGCAAGTTAAACCCCACCTCTCCCTCCCCACCCAACCACCTCTGCCTCCCAGCAGTCCTGCCCAGCACCACACGCCTTCCCCAAACTCCTACCCGGCCACCCACGCCAATCGAACATAAACACCTGCACCCTCCCCAGCCCCTTCCCCTTGCATCCCTACTCCAACTCCCCAACCGCTCCCACTCTCCCACCCACCTACACCCCAACACCTCCCTTGATTATTTATTTATTTAATTCATTTTACTTATCAGCCACCTTTCAAAATAACAGTCTTAAAATTCACACTTTAACTGAAATGAAAATCTATATGTTATTGAAAAAATCTATTTTTATACTAAAGAAAAGAATAAAGTAGATTTACATTTGAAATTCAGTTAAGGCGTGAATTTTAAAATTATGTTATTTTGACACAGTGTTGACAGATGAAGTAGGTAAGTGTATGATTGTTGTATATGTTAGCGTAGGTATGGATTGAACATTATTAATTAATAGCAGTGTATTTTTAGAATGAGTAAATTTGTTAGTTGTCAGATGGAACTGTGAGTGTTAATATGGAAGAGATGGATGAGGAGAGTTAATTTTCCTTAAATACAATTTGCAGGTGTGTTGATTGAAGTGGAATGCCGCCTTAGCTAGGTTTTTAAACATAAGGTTTTTTATTATTAATTATTATTGTTATTATAAGCATTTGTGTAGCGCCAGCTGTGTACCTGGCGCTTTACAGAACAATAAGAATGACGTGGTCCCTGCCTACGGCTTACAATCTAATAGACACGGAGTGGGGAGACAAGGAGAGGGGACATAGGGAGAGACAAGGGATTACCATAATGGCTGAAAACAGTTATGCACATAACTCCGCTTTAACACCAGTTTAACATTTCTTATTCATGGTGCAGGGCTGTATTGGTGCCCTGCAACATGCATAAAAAATTAAAGTGGTGTTAAAGCTGAGTTAAGCTGAATGTCTGTTTTTTTACCCATTGTGCTCCAAAATAAGCCAGTTTTTACAGGGGGATGGGAGGTTGGAAGCTGCCTTAGACACAGTATGCATGCATGCACATCTGTTCATACGCATACTTACCCATCCATGTTCCTGACACAACTCTCACTCATATATTCGGACTCACTTATGCACCCACCACTCACTTCCTATCTTTGTCTCTACATGTATCATGTATATTTAAGCACACACACACACCTACCCCCGACCTCACACAAACCTACAGCACTTCTCTAAGCCCTATGTATCTATTATATAATCATGTGTTAAACCACTTTCTTATTCCCACACAGACAGCTACATAGCTATACATCCTTCCCCCACCCATTGCTATTCTCTGCCAGAAAACCCCCACAGAATCACTCAATCCTTTTCTATGGATGAATCCATGTCCACCTCTAATCCTTCTGGGAGCTTATTCTTGTCAATTTAGTTTCCTAGACAGAGTAAACCTCCTAACTTGCTTTACACGAGCAGAAGTGTTAAAGTGGAGGTACTAACTTTGTACCTCAGCAAAAAACAGGGTTAAAACAGGAGAGGAGGGTGCTACTCTCCCATTCATTTTGATCTCTGCAGTCCTTTATTCACTCATCCCTCAGCACTTCCTTGATAGTTTGCCCCTCACAGTAGGCCTTTAACCTGCAACTGTATTCCTGCCCTCTGTTGCAATGTTGAGAAGAAGGAGGAGAAGAAACATGGGATATGTTCCCAGGATTCATATCCCTGGGTGCATATCCCAGAGCTAGAGCTGATGTTGTTACTGCTTGTGAGAACAGAAGTAGAGGGAGTTATTCTGGGATAACTAACACAGTTGAAAATGTGCTTCTGAGAATCTGATAAATGCTAATCCCACATTTAACCATCTTTCAACTACCCAGATCATGAGAACAACAGGATAGTTATTGCTAAAGTTTTATTTTCCAGGTTTCTTAATCTGCAAGAGCTGTGTAGGACAAAAACTCCTGAATTTTCCAGGGGTTCAGATCAGCTGCTTTATTACCACATAACATCAGCAGAGCAACCCAAGAGATTCATAATAAAATTTACATCTACTGTTTCCCCTTCATTGAGGACCCAGTTCTGTAAATTGCTTCATGCGTACAGACCCCTGCGTGCACCTATGCTGAGCTTGTGGGGCTCGGTATAGAGAATTGACACCTAACTTTTTGTTTTTATTTTTTAAGAAAACATTTATAGAGGATACCAAATTTATGGGGGAAATGGAAATCTATTAATGCAAGTCAACACTGGAAAATGGAAACGTGGTAATGTGGTGTTTTGTGGGTTTTGACGAAGGAGTCTGAAGACAGGGAGCTATTTATTAAAGGTTTTACCCAAACTCTATGTAGAATGAGGGCGCTTTTAAACGATCCCGCTCACAAGCGGGATCGTTCAATACCGCCATCGGGCACCCGCCTTCCTCTCTACGCCATGTCTGATGTTCAGAAGAGCATCAGACACGGCGTAGAGTGTATGTGCGCATGTGCGCCCTTCTGCGCGTGCGCAATCTGGGAAGGAACCCGGAAGTGCGGCGTGAAGCCAGCACAGCGACGATCCGCCTTGAAGGGGGCAGGATCGCCGGGCCGGCTTCACGCGGTGGAGATCCGGCGTTAGAGCGTGCCGGGGATTTAGATGAGTGGCAACAATGGCGGCTGATAAAGGGCTCAGCCGCCATTTCCGTCTCATCTAAAAGAGCCCTGAGACTCGTGGCCTCAGTATCTAGTGGTGATTACGCCTCCCATGGAAATTTAACAACTTCTGTACGTCTGCAAGGTTACATTGAATTGACAAAACAAGCAGGCAGTTTAAGGTATATTACCCTTACAAGTGATGCAAGTCAATCACAGAAATATCATTTTCTATAATTAAGGCAAAGCAATTTTGAAAGCTTTCTTTAGACATCATGGAACAGCACATAAATATTTAGGGTTCAATAGGGTGCACGCTAATAGGTAGCACAGGCATGAGCCCCACTGAAGGGAACAGTACTTGCGCTCATGCTGTTACCATGCACTATCCCGCCAGATGATCGTGCTGTTACTAAAAATACTATTGAAGTTTCCCTTATCTTTTAGATCATCTAATCTCTGTCAATTGAAATCTATGACCATTATTTTTACACGATGAAAAAATCTTCAATAAGGCCTCAGATATTTTAAATATCTTTGCTTCGGTTTCACTGCAGAGGATGTTGGGGAGATACCCATGCCGGAACCTTACATTGTACGTGATGAACTGGAAGACCTGTCACAAATCAACATGACTCTGGAGGAGGTTCTAGAGCAAACTGACAAACTAAATCCTAACAAATCACCAGGGCCAGATGGTATTCACCCCAGAGTTCTGAAGGAATTCAAATATGAAATTGCAGAACTACTGTTAGTAATTTGTAACCTATCGCTAAAATCTGCCACTGTACCTGAGAACTGGAGGGTGGAAAATGTAACCCTGATATTTAAAAAGGAATCCAGGGCTGATTCTGGAAACTACAGACCAGTAAGCTTGATGTCTGTGCTGGGCAAAACGGTGGAAAATATCATTAAGAACAGAATTGCTGAGCATGTTGATAAACATGGCTTAATGGGGAAGAGTCAACATGGATTTAGCAAAGGTAAGTCATGCCTCACTAATCTGTTGGAATTCTTTGGGTCTGTAAATAAGCATGTGGACAAGGGAGACCCGGTAGATATAGTGTACCTGAATTTCCAGAAAGCATTTGATAAGGTCTCACATAAAAGACTCTTGAGAAAATTAAAAAGTCATGGGATAGGAGGTAGGGATAGGAATGAGTAGATAGGGAATGGTTATTTACCCTCTTAAATAGTACAAATAAAAGGAAGTACTTTTTCAATCAACACATAATTAACTTACGGAATTTGTTGCCAGGGGATGTTGTCAAGGCCAGTAGTATAGCTGTGTTTAAAAAAGGACTGGATACGTTCTTGGAGAGTAAATCCATTAATGTCTATTAACCAAGTAGCTTACGGGATGAACTTCTTACTGTCGGGAGCTGGGCGTGAACAATGGGGAATGGTTTGCCCACTGTGACTGTTGGTGGTTCTCCCATGGGATCGCTATTGGCCACTGTCGGAGGACAGGATGCTGGGCTTGATGGACCATTGGTCTGACTCAGTATGGTACTACTTATGTTCTTAAATTTTGTTTGCTGGCAAAGCTTGAGGGTATGAGCTGTTCGATATTATGACAGAGTAGATGGAACATGGCACCTCGCAAGATGACTGTCCCATGCACTCAAAAGCCTTGCTCTAACTACTGTCAGCAGCAGCCCAGCCATTAGACTTGTCAACACTCCTTCAAGAAACTCCAACTGTGTTTTATCAGACTCATTGGCAGTAAGCACCTGATTCCCCAGGCAGAGTGGCTGTAAACTAGCAACTGCGAGAAAAATGGAAATGAAAGATACCAACATCCAAAATTGATACTGTAGAAGCATTCAAGTGGTGGAAGACTCCTATATAGTGGCAATTTGCACTTTGACTTAACTTACTTTTCTGTTCTAAAGAAATGCTTTTTTGGTGACTATTTGATGCGCTGGTTGCCACTGTCACTCAAATAACAAAATAAAACAATATCCCACACAGACCACCAAGTCTCTTCATCTGTAGGTAAAGGGGGGGAGGTTGTTGCTCTAACTCCCTGCCAACGTTGGCATTGACCCCAACATACCTCTGCCTCGCCAAAAGCCAGATGTGACTGGGTTCTTCTTGCACCAAATCTCGTCTCTTGGACACAGGCAACAAAGAACCTCCACAGAGCTCCCGCCTCCTTTAAATTTCCTCTGTCACTGCTTCCCCCAGTGAGTTTTTGCAGGCAGAAATTTCCCATTTGTGTGTGTGTTTTCTCTGGGGAAAATAGGGATTCCTTGTTTTTCTCTGATAAAATGGGAATTCTGTGTTTTTCTCAGTTATTTCACGCTAAACAGAAAACCAGGAAACCTGGTCCTAACTGTTGTTAAGAGTATAGCAAGATGTTTCTTTTGCTATTTCTACAATAGTAGGATTGCCGCTTTTTGCACTTTGACCCTGAGACTCCCATTTTAGCCTATGGGAGTCTCCGGATCAAACCGTAAGAGGTGGCTACCCTATCCAACACACAGCCATTAAGGCCAATAATTGACATAACAGTGGCTTCCAAATTAGGGATTCTGACAAAACTGGATCTGTATGTGCAGATTTCCAAAAAGTGGGTTCACAGTTTTCTTTCCTCTCTCAGTGAGGTCAAAGCCTGAAAAAGTTTGATTTACTGTGAGTACTTAATGCAGGAAAATCGAAGTGAAAACCAAAATTTATTTCTTCATAATTTGGTCTGGATTTGAATCCTTGGATATTAGAAAAAACATTGATAAGTTAGTTTAGAATCCAATTTGTTGTGTCTTCTACTCAAGGAATTGCATTGAATTCTTAGGATTTCTCATGATGCTGAAGACAGTTCTTCATGGTGATTGTGGGACTGGGCTCTCAGGTCTTCATAAAACGAGATGTTAATTTTTAATGCAGGTGCAGGTGGTTGCTTTAAATGCAGGTGGTTGCTTTAAAATTTTGACTTAAAAATCCTGCTCCAGAGATTGCAAGTTTGCAACTCAGATACTTCAATGTTGTACTAATGTATGCGAGCCTGAAAATTAAACGAAGTAGACCAAATATCTAGTTAATGCATGTCAAAGAAAAGAGAAAAATAAAAAAGTATTTTTTAAAAGTGTTTTGATTATTTTAATTTAAGGTGTTAATACAGGCAAGGAATTTTTGTTCAAATTGCATCTCTCTCAACTATTATTTGGAGACATTCTTGCATGGAATATACCCATTCAGATTAAAATATATATGCCCCTGATCTTGCAAATAATTTTATGGCTGAGTAGTGCCATTCACATCAAGCATAGGCGCAAGTGTTTGCAGGATAAGGCACCTATATATTTAAACCAAGAAATGTAAATCCTAATTTTTTATTATAAATTAAAGGTTTTATGACTAAATTAAAGATTGTACCCTTCTAGTTAACTGCATGATCCTTGAGTACAGTGGCACTAAAACTATTCCTTATATGCTAATGCAGATCCAATTTTATTGGGACTTGCACCAGCACCTAGAGACTAAACAGCTGAGAATCCTAGTCTAACATCTTCAATATTGCTGTTCTGACAAAGGTGAAATTATTGAAGACCTTAAAACAAATCAGGAAACCAGCAGCTACAAGAGAACTGGAGTTAAACTCAAGGAAAATGTGCATGCAATACTGAATAATCTTATAAAATTTCATATGGAAATAATTTTTTTTCCCCTGTCTTTCAAAGGTATTAACTGCTAGCCTTTTAGAAGATACAAGACAATATGGTTTGCACTTTTAATTTGTCCTCTGCAGTATAACTGTTCTGGGGATGTATCTCAATAGGTGCACATACATCACTCTTCACAGTGGAATTCCCATTATCCAAATTTCAATTTTATGGTAGGACACTTTAATTAAAGAGAATGTGGGTCCCCCATGACTTTTATCCTTGTTTATATCAATTCTTCAGAGGTGAGCCTCGCTGGTTTATGCTTCAAGCAGCTGTGCCTGTGAAGGGTGTATGGATACTCCTTTTCCTGCTTTAAGAGCTGTTCCAGCACCTGACTTCTATCACAACTGTCCCATATACCGAGGGAGAGTAGGAAATTAGTGCTGAACAGGTGATTACCAGCTGATCAGTTTCTACTCTCCTGTCCATAGCTCCTCAAGCAAGGAAAGTAGAAGCTGGGTGTCAAGGTGAACTGTGTCTATCCAGCGCAGCACATCGCTTTCTTTTAACCAAAAATCTGGTTAACTAACAAGATTTCATGTCACCCAGGCCTATGGTTTAACCAGAAGTATTTAAGTTAAGCATCACTAAGTGACACACTTTAAAAAATAAGTCTCCCAAGTTACTTTTCTTTGCATCTGAGAAAACATGGGTTATTGCTAGTTTTGGCAACTGACGGTTCTGGGAGAATGCTGCTGTGCAAAAAGGAGAAAAGTTTCTTCTCTGCTTGGTCTCCGATTACCCAATTCTGTCTTATTGGGCACTTGCATTTGCCAAGGTCCCTGAAATAAAGGATTATCTGCATCTTTTCTGTCACTAACTCTCTTCCAGAAGTGGTGTAGAGAAGTGGTTTTCAAATGTTATAGACCCTACCACCATCTCTTTGTCTGTTGTACTTGACCCTTTCCCCCAAATGCATGCATATCCCTATATTCCTTAAAATGCATCACCAAAAGCATGCATATGTCTTAAAATGCATCCTCAAATGTATGCATATTCCTTAAAAAAAGATGAGCACAAAATACCCTTATGAAAAGGTGGTCATTTTAATTTTTTTATCATGAACCTTCTAACACTGGCTAGAGAGGATGACAAGCAAGGAAAGTAGAAGCTGTAGATGTAATATGTATGTTTATAGAAAAAAAGCTATTCATAGAATTATGGTTATCATAAAGGGTTCCTGTTTGGCCTTAATGTGTCTCTCTTAGGCCACTTTCAGACCTCCCCCCAGGCATATTCTGACTGTGGAGGGGAATGCACAAGCCAGGATATGCGCGGGGATTGGCTGGTGTGAAAGCCCCCCTGTGCAGCTTTGCTGGCAAACACCCACAGGGATGCAGAGCTGATCCAGGGGGGAGGTCTGCAATTTATTGTAGAGTTAGGTTTCTGTTGAATAACACACAGCGTTTCTTAAAAACAGAACATTACTAAGAGCTCAGAAGGCATGCTTCCATACTGTACAGCATGGGAAAGATGGAGGACAGAGAGAGGAGAAAAGAGGAGACAAGGAGAGAGAAAAACCTGTTTCATCCCCTGACGCTCCCCCTACTGGACAAGCCCCGTATTAAGCTTGTAGGGCTTGCAATGGGATTTTACTTGTGACCGTGGCACAATCCAACACCCCTTCTCAACAGTTACTAGTCAAACCCACTAGGTTCATTCTTCTTAATAGCTTGTGATGGTGTTCCCCTGCTAGTGGCTTCGTGAACACATCCGCTGTCGTATCCTCTGTAGGACAGTATTGCAGATCTATGAGTCCTTGTTTCTGTGAGTCTTTCAGGAAATGGTATTTTACATCAATGTGCTTGGTTCTGGGGTTGATTCTTTCTGTTTGCGCCAGCACTATACATCCTTGGTTGTCTTCCAGGATCAATGTGGCTCTGTCCAATTTTTGCTCCAGATCATTCAGAAGCTGTTGCAACCAGATAACTTCTTGGCTGGCGTGTGCCGCTGCCACGTACTCTGCCTCCGTAGAGGAAAGTGTCACAAACGCTTGTTTCCTACTGCACCAGCTGATGGGTCCTTCACCAAGCAAAAATAGGTACCCATTGGTAGATTTTCAGTCTGAATGGTAGGGATGGGCAAACAGATCGTGGTTCGAGTTCGGCCATTCGGTTCGGCTGCGTTCGTTTCATCCGTTCAGTTCGCCCATTCGGTTTGGTTCGTCGGTTCGAATGTTCGGCCGTTCGGATCGAACGTTGAGTTCAGATTCGGGATTCAGTTCGGTCGGGATAGGTTGGGTCTTTAGTTTGGTGCAATTGGGAACTGAAAATGACATTTAGTTTTTGAAATAAAAGGAAAAAACTAAAAAACATATTTCTGGC
>QEPC01001041.1:5869384-5884018 GCA_003113815.1 Sphenodon punctatus | reverse complement strand
TTTTTTAAACAAACGGCGGCACTGGCGGGCCCTCGGTGTTTGGGGGGCAGCACCCCAAACTCCCTGGGAGGCCAGCCGCCACTGCCGTAAGCTACTTGGTTAATAGCCATTAATGGACCTACTCTCCAAGAACTTATCTAGTCCTTTTTTAAACCCAGCCATACTACTGGCCTTGACAACATCTTCTGGCAACAAATTCCGTAAGTTAATTACGCATTGAGTGAAAAAGTACTTATTTTTATTTGTTTTAAATCTGCCAGCAGCTAGTTTCATGGAGTATCCTCTAGTTCTAGTACTGTTTGAGAGGGTAAATAACCGTTCCCTATCTACTTGTTCCACACCACTTAAGATTTTATAAACCTCTATCATGTCCCCTCTCAGTGTTCTCTTGTCTAAGCTGAAGAGACCCAGCATGCCAAGCCTCTCTTTGTATGGAAGCCGTTCCATAACCCTTTATCATTCTCGTTGCCCTTCTCTGTACCTTTTCTAGTTCAGCTATCTCTTTTTTTGAGATGGGTTGACCAGAACTGCACACAATATCCCAGGTGGGGTCGCACCATCGATTTGTATAGAGGCATTATGACATCCTGAGTTTTATTCTCTATCCCTTTGCGAATAACTCATAACATTCAGTTTGCTTTTTTGATGGCTGCTGCACACTGGGCTGAGGATTTCAGTGTATTATCCACAATCACTCCCAAATCCTTTTCCTGAGTGGTAACTCCTAGCTTAGTACCCAGCATTGTGTACTCATAGTTTGTATTATTTTTCCCTATGTGCATCAGTTTGCATGTATCCACATTAAATCTCATCTGCAATTTCCAAGGATGTAACACATAGTAGCGTGCTGCCCACCACACCACACAGCAGGGAGAACATCTGGTGGTCGTCAAGCACACGATGCACTATATCATGTGGCAGGGCTGTCCAGAGTGGCACAACGCTGCCCAAGGTACCCTTGGCTGTACCTTGTGTGGCTGTACCTAATGACTTCATGACACTTTGAAAGAGGACACTACCAAAAGAAAGGCAAAGAAATTGCAGAAACAAACAATCAAGGAACACCCAAATCTTACACATTTTCTATACCTGTCTTGGAAGGCATACCAACAGGCTCAGGAGGAGACTCTGAATCTTCTTGGGAGTCATCAAAATTAAGTATGTGCTGGTGGCCCAGAACTCAAATCCAGAACCAAGAAAGAGCCTATCATACTAGCAGAACATCTCATCCCTGTCAGCCTTCTTTATGTGGTCAGAGATCCTGCTAAATGGCCTGTAGAAATTACAGGGAAAAAATGAAAAAAAATTCTGCATCAGTAATGGATCTGAATATTTTCAGAACATTGATGGAAAATGTGAGGCTTCAGCCAGGTGTATTCAAAGTCAATGTGCTAATCTGTCATCCTCAGCATTTGCGCAACTATTAGAAAATGGAGAGACCCATTGTCAGAAGTGGCTTTTATACACGACTACACCAACAGGAATTGTTTTCTGCTTTGCCTGCAAATTATCACTCATCCACAATGATAAAAAAAATGCATTTGTGGACAGAGGTGTCTCAAATTGGAAAAAATGTGAAGAAAAAAAATCAGGGAGCATGAAAATAGCACACATCATCAAACGTGTATTATGACCTGACTTTTACAGAACAAAACAGGTACAATGGCTAAACATTTTAAGAGCCTGATGTGCAAAGAAATCAGATACTAGAAAGAAATACAGACGCACATGGTTGCCATTATTAAGAGCTCTTTCAGACGTGCGGTAAACAGCACTTACAAGTGCCAGTGGCTGGATGAAAATGTGACGAATGTGGGCCGTTGATGACGTCGGAAAGGCTCTGCGTGCATGATTAACGCTTGTTGGTTCACTGACAGATGTGCTCTACCGACCTGTTTTTTTCAGGCTGGTAGAGGGCACCTGTCAGTGCACAGGCAAGCTCAATCATGTGCGCGGTGCCTTTTCAGACATCATCTGGACACGCATTCTTCACTTTCGCATCCAGCTGCTGGCACTTGTAAGTGCTGTTTACCGCACGTCTGAAAGAGTTCTAAGTTTCTCGCAGAAAGAGGACTTCCATTCTGTGCTGACAACCAGACTTTGGAACTTTCCTTGGATCAATGGAACTTATTACCCAATTTGATCCTTTTCTTGAGCAGCACCTGAGAAAGCATGGAAATAAAGGAAAGGGTCTTGTTTCATACATTTCCTCGCAGATATGTGATGAACTGATTGAGCTAATAGGGGAATGAAGTTCGTATGAAGATAATTCAGGAGATTCAAGAGGCAAAGTACTTTTAGTGTTGACTCCACACCGGACATTTCTCATACAGATCAGTTATGCTTTCTCTTTTGGTACTACCCGAATGGAGAAGTGAAGGAGTGATTTTTGTGCTTTGTGCCAAATGACAGCCACACTGTAGAAAATGTGTGTGAAACGGTCATCAACGTTCTTCAGAAGTATGACACTGACATCAAGAATTGCAGAGGACAGACATATGACAACGCAAGGAATATGGCTGGTCAATATCAAGGACTGCAAACTCGCATAAGGAGCATGAACAACTGAGCTGGGTTTGTGCCTTGTGCTGGACATTCTCTGAACCTGGTCAGGCAAAACTGTATGTCTTTTAGCGTTATACAGTGAAGCTATTCCAGTTTCTTGAAGCTTTATATTCTTTCTATTCAGCATCTACCCACAGATGGCAAGTACTTCAAGAGAGTATTGATCACTGTTCCAAAACAAATAGTGTATGCTGAGGATTACCCTGAAAAACCTGTCACAAACAAGATGGTCCTGCAGAGAAGATGCTACACAAACCCTTGTCCTCTATTCTGACTGCATTTTGGAAGCCTTCATCGAGATTGGGAATTATTTCAAGAGAAACTGGCTGTTAAGTCAGAAACAAACCCTTTGGTAAAAAAAAAAACTTGAAGACACTTGAAATAGCATTTATTGTAGTATCCTGGCACAAAATCCTTCATGGGTTTGACTGTTTCAACAAAATCCTCCAAAAACCAGGTCTTGATGTGGCAGGAAAACATCTGCTTTCTTCCCTCATCACCTTCGTCCATGACATACAGAACAAATTTGATTAAACTGAAAGAGAGGCAAAGAAAATTAATCCTCAAGTGGAAACCACATATTCAGATGAAAGATCAACAGCATGGAGACACAAATCAGTTTTCCCAGATGGACAGAGTGACTGCAAGCTAACTGGCAGAGACAGGTTCAGGGTGGAAACTTACAACACTGGGTGTTTTCAAATGAGCAAGCTGATGAGGGGGCAGTGTGTGGCTGCTGTGTGGCTCTACCATGGAGCACCCACATTGGTGGAGTGTGTGGTAAGCAATTCAAACAGGCATCTCCCAGCATGGTGTCAGGATCCAGTCCCACGGACACAGGCGATGCACCCCCAGAACCCCGGACGAACTGCAGGGCTCAGGAGGCCCCACAACACTACACTTACGGACCCCTGCTCCCGGGCACCAGATTGTTACGCCGCCCCCGACTCACAGAGGTGCAGACAGCAGCCATAAGGAGAGCACAGCCGGATCGCCAGGCACGTCCCCGGCCGTCACGGACCTCCCCGGCAACAGATCTCCTGAGGCACCCGTAGCAGCGGCACCAGACACGCCCCCTGTAACGGGGCCACGTCGTTCAGAGTGTCTCTGGCTCCACCCCTGCCGCCTAGATACTTAAACGGAGTACAGCTGAACTTCACCTCTGGTGAACAGTGCTCTGCCTGGAAGACCGGCCCTCTTCCGCTGTGATTTTTGCTTCTGTGTCTGAGTGATTCCTGGTTTTGTATTCAGCGTGTGAGTGCCTTGGTGGTGACTGGTGTGAGAGTGCACGGGTGACTGGATTGAGCTGGGTAAGTAAGGATCCTGCATTGTCTCACTGTGGTTTTCCTGGGGACCCTGGTATGCAAGCCCTTTCCTTTTGCCTTCCCTTATCCCTGGGGCTCGCACCTTCCCCGCCTCACTGTTTCCCCAGCCTCTCCTTCCCTTCGTGGGACCCCTGGGTACTTGTGATAAGGGGAGTGGATCAAGGCGTGCGCTACCTCAGATACCCTATGATGATCTAGGCTGGGGTATCTTTACGATCCTAAAGCCCTATATGATCCTGAGGGTTGTTTTCCAGGCACTGCCTTGTGATCCCACCTCCCGAGTGGGTGGTCTCCTGTGGTCCCCCTTCTTTTACCTTTCCCTTCACCCTTGTGAGGTACCCCTAACCTCACAGTCTTTCTCTTACCTCCCCCTTCACCCTTGTGAGGTACCCCTAACCTCACACATGGCTACCCCAGCCACAGAGGCAGCCACCGTACGTTTAGCTGATTCCTCATGGACTACTCTGGATCTCCTGGCATGGCTCCGTGCACGGGCATGAGTGTTCTGTGGCTCACGGGAGCACACATCCGGCCACTCCACCTTCAGACAGGCGGTTGGATTAATCGTTCCTGGGTAGCCATGTGGGATAGCATCTCATTTGAAAACACCCATTATCTTAAATAAACTTCAAAATGAACTGGAGAAGTGCTCCTGTGCTTACATGGAAGTTGGGAATGTATTTGGTTACCTGGCAAGACTAGGCCTGGCTTCCCAAAATGAGGATGCACTGGAAAGGGATGCAGAAGCTTTAGTGAGAGCTTACCCAAAAGATCTTCAGATTTCTCTCCCCTCTGTACTAAAATATTGTATTCACTTCTTAGATAATACAGATGGATGTGAAGGAGCTGTGCAGAGTGTTTTGAAGATAATTTACAATAAGGAACTGGTTGAAACTTTTCCAGCTGTTACTATAGCTTTCCGCCTTTATCCAACTCTGCCCATTTCAAATTGTGAAGGAGAAAGAGCGTTCTCCAAATTATCCTTTATTAAAAATAAATTATGGTGAACAATGTTGCAGTCAAGATTGTCATCATTATCTGTTCTCTCTACAGAATGGGATCTTCTAAGAGAAATTACCTTTGATGATCTCATATCTGAATTTGCTGCCAGGAAAGCTAGGAAAAAGATGATTTGATAACTTTTGCAATAACCTGAATATAGTTTGTGTCATTATGTGTAAACATTTTCTATAACTTTGTATTTGATGTTTAGATTAGTCGGTGAAACGTGAAACAAAGATCCCATGTGCAGAAGGTGCTGTACATTGCAAATGAATCCAATAGTGTTTTTGGGGGGAGGGGGTGTTGTATTTCCATTTTCAAGACCTACAATATTAACATATTGCTGTATTGAATTCTCAAATATAGTTGGGCTTCAAAAAGATTATATTCATGTCTAGGTTCCTCCCCCCAAAGTGAGAAATAAATTACATTGACACAGGATAAAGACACAGGATAATAGTGAGAAGGAACAAGGGAAGGGCAGAAGGAGCCTCAAATGAACATTCTGCTCCTGGCCTCTCAGGCCACTTTTATACGAGCAGCCAGATAGTGTGCATTCTTCAACGCACTTCCTGAAAAGTCCCGTGGGGTACGTTTAGATGCACCGGAAGTAGCCGACCGCCATATGAGTAGTCTTTTAGAAGGCGCATTTTGGAAACCCTGATATTGTAGGCTTCCAAAATGCACCTTCAAAAATAAATCACACGAGTGCGATTTCTATGGCGGCTGGCTACGGTCAGTGCATCTAAACGCACCCCACGGGGCTTTTCAGGAAGCATACTCTTGAACACGCTCCATCTTGCTGCTTGTATAAAAGTGGCCTGGTCAGAGTCTTAAAAAGGCACTGCACTCCCCATTTTCTCTGTGGGTGCATCCACACAAGCTGTGGCAGGCCTGATCCTCCACACGCCCTGTGGCGGGCAAACCCAGCCATCACACTGTGGGGGGGCGGGGAGAGCTGGCCACATGATCTGCTCCCCCGTGGCCATCACCAGCTGCTCCATGCCCTGGGATGGGCCAAGGAGCCAGCCACATAGGGCTGGATGCTCCGACTCCTGCTACGCTGTAGGGTTAGGTCTGCTGCTGCTAGGTAGCTGTTGGTAGGAATAGCTTTAGGATTTGCAGGGTCCAGGGCAGGGGAGAAATGCAGGGCCTATTCTGCTGCCAGCTCAGGGGGTGCCCCAGCTTGGTCTGGGGGTGCTACTCGGGCCTGGGCTCAGGGACGGGTGGAGGGGCACTCCCCTCTGCCCATCCCCAAGCCCAGCCATTTTGGGACACTTACCCCATCCATTGCCGCCGCTGATCTGGGCCCTGCGCCGGCTCCCTGGCTCGGGCGGGTGCCACAGCAGCAGATTAAAATTGCTGCTGCCACCACCGGAAGTTACCAGGGAGTGAGGGAGAGGCAGGGATTCTGCCTCTCCCTCACTCCCGCTGCTGCCCCCCCCCCGCCCCGCTGCCTGTCAGTCTCGGCCAGGAAGTCAAGTGAGAGAGATGCAGAGAGGCCCCGCCTCTCCCTCACTCCCTGGCCGAGATTGACAGTGCTGGGAGCTGGGGCCCCCGAGTGTGGGGACCCCCCAGGAGCGGAGCGAAGGGGTGGTCACCCCGAGCTGCCCCACGATAAGGCCGTCCCTGGCTGTTGGAGGGCCAAGGAGCATGCACCATCTTTCCTGCTGTCTAACAATTGATCATGAGGGATGGGGGCCTGGTAAGAGTGTGCACCCCTCCCCCTGATCAGCTGTTAGTCAGCAGGGAAGAGACTGTGCACTCTTCCCAGGCTCCCGTCCCCTGTGATCAGCTGTTCGGCCCGATCCACAGACCCCCACCTCATGACAGGGCTGCGCTGTCAGGCCAAGTGTAAGGCAGGTCCTTTGACTTTGGGCAGCTTTATCCCACTTTGGGTAATGTGTCCCTGGCCTTTTTCCAAAGATGCATCACGTAGTAGCTAGATGTCCATCCCACCACAGGGAGGGGTGAACATCTGGCAGCCACCAGGCATAAGAGTCACTGCATCATGTGGTAATGTTGCCAAGGGTAGGATAAGGCTGACCAAAGTGGGATAATGTCTCGTCTCGTGTGGTTGCACCCTGTCTTCATTGATGATGTTGCCATTCAACCTGTTCCCCAGACATGTAGCCTGGGATTCATCTTTGACCCCTCCCTTTCTTTTACACTTCATATCCACTCTGTTGCTAAGACCTGTCACTTCTCCCTGCTTAATGTTGTTAACATTTGCCCCTTCCTTACTGTTTCTATGTCCAGTGCTCTCCATACTATATTCATCTCTCATTTTGACTTCAGCAACCACCTTCTTACTGGCCGTCCCGCCTCTCATCCTGACCCTCTCACTTCTGTTCAACGTTCCACTACCAAGGTCATCCACCTCCCACTCAGCTTTGATCATGTTCAACACCTCCTTTGATTTCTCTTCCCTTTCACATCGTGCTCAAATTACGTGTCTTCACCTTCAAGGCCCTTCATAGCCTTGATCCTGTCTCTCTGTCTGCATTCATTTCACACTCCATTCTCACCTGGGAAATTTGCTTCTCCTCTGTCATCATCCACACCCATTCCAGAGTCTCCAACTTACTAAACCATCTTCATCCCTCCGCCCACACTGCCCCCTGTGCCTTGGGTGGCCAGACCTCCCCTTTAAAAGAGGACGCTTATGAAAAATACACGAGACAGGGCTGGACTGGAACCAGTGCAGCCCTGCATCATGTATTTTTCATAAGCATCCTCTTTTAAAGGGGAGGTCTGGCCACCCTACCTGTGCCTGGAACTCCCTCTATGAGCACATGTGCTCTTCTCCCTGCCAATCTTCAAATTTCTCCTAATCCATCCTAGATTGGAAACCCTTTGGGGCAGGGTCCTGTCTCTCATCAAGTGTTCAGTGCCACGCATATTACTGGCACAATAAAAATAATATAATGAATCCCATTCAATAATTCTAGAGTATTTATCAGTCCCTTGATGGTTAAATCCAAGCACTGCAAAAGGAGAGTGGGGTATACAATAATGAGTTTTGTTGGTTACTTTTGTACTTTTCTACAGGTGTTAATAAATGAGACAGTAGCTCACACCAGGTGGGTGTGTCCACTGGCCCATTTATTAGGTGTTTGCCCCCACCAGACACGTGGCCACCACCCACTGGAAATGCAGCCTCCACTCACAGTGTGGTCCCAGAGCATGCAGAATCCGCTCTGTGGGCAAAGGCAAGCGAAGGTGTACCCACATGTGCACATCCCATCACAATCGGTGCTTTCCCACAACACTGACTTATGCACATTATTATTTTATCCAAATATTTCAGTAACTTGTAATGCCTTCATCCTCATGTTTTCTATCCAATGTGCACGTTTGAAAAACACATTAGAGGGTGCCCCAAACGTTTTAAGAACTTTTTTTTAAATTATGTACATAGATTGATTGTGTGAATGCTGTGTTGAAACCACATTCACATAATGCTCATATTTTCAGTGTGGGAGTACAGCGCATAAAGGAATGCACAGGAATCCTCTGTTAATCCTCCAGGGTAACGAAGTCCACAGAGAGAGCTGATGCTGCTCCAGGTATGGCAAATGAGGCAGGGAAAGAACCTCTGGAGTGGTGGGAGAAAACTTCTGGAGGAGGGGAGAAAGGTCATTTCTGGTTTCCTTCCTGTAACGCTGAGAATGCAGAGAAAAGCAAGAGAAATATGTGCATCGAACTGAACGTGGGAATGCTTGTCATGCACAATTTTACAACATGCATTAAGTTCAAATGTGGAGAAAAGTAGAATGTGTGAATGGGGAACTGCAAATTGTAACGTGCATCCGAAACAACCAGATTAAAATAATGCAGCCTGTTTTATAACGTGGGAAAGAGCCTATAGGTTGTGTGCAGCCTCCATGTGCACTTGGCCACCAGCACCACAGAATCACAGGCTAAAAGCCTGCAGCATCATGAGGAACGACTACTTCTGGCCCCTTTCTCCACTTTTGCTCTCACTGGCATGAGATGTCCTCCTTAAAAGCCCATCATTAACAACATGGCCAGGGAGTTTAGGCAGTTGGTGCGGCAGAATGCCACAAAACACGAGGCCTTTGCTGCTGAGGTCCACCTGGACCGCCAGGGGAAAGACAGACACTGGGCCTGCCTCTGGCAGCAGTTTGAGCGGTCAGACAGCGTGATCAGGAAGACAAGCAAGGAGATGAGTGAGATGTGGGCAGAGACGCAGAGCAGCCAGTCCCAGTCCATTCAGCTCAAGAGCTCCCTGCTCAAGCATTTTGCTGCTGCAACTGAGAGTATTGTTAAGGAGGGGTAGGGACCATTTCTTAATTCCCATCAGCTGTTTACGCACCCCTGCATGGAACCCAACCACCTGCCCTGGCTCCTCCTGTATGCCCCCGCCCCCGGGAAAGCACCCGATTCCTCTCCGCATTGCAATAATGCCACGAAATAGCTCCTGGGTCAGGCACACTCCCCTCCGCCCCCCATTTTTTCCACACTGCTCCTGAGAACGCTCCTCTACAGTTGGATTCTCAGGAGCAGGAAAATGCCCCCCACCAGTCCCACCATGCAATAGAGTGGGCCCAGCAGCCCCCAAAAGGAGCAGGCAGTAGAAGAAGAAATAGTTTTAATTTTTTTTAAAAATAAAAATTAAATTAATTTAATTTTTCATAATCCATGGTTCTTCTGGGAAAGGTGAGAAGGGGGGGCCTTGGAGAATGATGGTATGCATAGTGATAAGCCACTTTGGGGACAGGGGTTGAAAGGGAAAGGGGTATGGTGGGTGTACCAAAAATGGGGGTGGGGAGGCCACTGGCCATGCACTTGCGGGCAGGGATGCCATAGTAGCCCAGCAACGAAAAGCCCGGGTGCCCCCCCATTATAACATATATTGAAAGTCTGTGCACAAGGAAATGTGTTATACACAAAATCCCAGTAAGAGAATAGATGGTACTTGGAGCTAAATGGAGTGGAAATAATTCAATACCAGAAGTGGATGCATTTTGCACTCCTAGCAGAAGTGATATGCCAGATACGTGACTGATGAAAAGGGTAGAGAAGAAGGTAGTGATATGGGTGGTGCAATTTACAGATGCTTCAACTCAGAGAAAACATTTATCTTAACTTTGTCATTTCCCCCCGCCCCAAAAAAAGTGTTTTAAAAACTATTGAGAGCAGCATTTCCCTATCCCAACATGTGGAGACCTCAAATATTTATGAACAAGGACATGAATAAAGTCATCAATTCTTATAACATCCTAGGGTTAACAAATCCAAATGTTTAAAAGTCATGAATCAGGTCTCAAAAATCATGAGTGACTAAAATCACAAGACTAAAAAAAATGGGATCCATTTTATCATCTGTCTCTTGGTTTCTGAGCCTTTAAGACCCGGGAGGGGGGGGGGGAGCTTTTCCTTCCCAGGGGCCACTTTGAAATTTAGTACGAACTCAAAGGGCCGCCTGAACAAAGTTGGAGACAGGGGGCTTAAGGGGTGCGCTCAGGAAGAGGGAGGTCCAGATCATGGATCTGTGCTATGGATCCATCCCCTATCCTTGTGTGAATGCCCTTATCTCTTCTCCCTTACCATGATCTCAGGCTTTTTCATGTTTGGTATATCAACTGCATCCAGGGGCCAGATCTAGGAACTGGAAGGGGGCCATATAAAAGCTAGTCGTGGGCAGCATTTGGTCCCAGGCCCGAGGTCCCCACCCCTGCTTTAGACCAAAGACTGTGAAAGTATGGATCCCCAAATGGGGTCATGCAATTCACGGATGAGGACTCACGATCCCTATAGATATTGGATCTTCAATCTCAAAATGGGATCATGAAAGCAAAAGGGTTGGGAACGAAAGTTTCTGCTTTAGGCAGCACAAGTTACATTTACATTGAAGTTACGTTTTCAAGCTTTTTTCCCCCTTTAACCATGAGGGCTAAGATTTCACAGCTTGTAATAAGTCTCACACTTTTATATTTAGAAACTATAATAATTATGAAAAAGTCACTACAGCTGGCCCTCTGCTGTCCCCACTGGGACAGAGTCTGGTGTCGTATCAGCTGTTTTGTGTAACCTTGGAAACCACTAAAGGATTTTAACCACATTAATTGAAATGTCTCCTGTAACTAAAGCATACGTGAGTAGCACCAAGCTGAAGTAGCGTTTGCACCCTATCATAATATCATTGCCCCTGACACAAGGGCTATCGCAGAGAGAAGACATGGCCAGAGAACCAGCCCTGCACTCAGGTTATTCTTGTTTGCTAGACTAGATACTTAGGGTATGTTGTAACGTATGCAACCAATCACTAGGGGGAAGGGCTGAAACAAGCCGCTAAATTGCTGTTCGCAAGAAATGTCATATTGGGAACTGGGATCCATTTCACGATGGTTTCCCGATATCAGTATAATTTCTTGATTCTCGCAATACTATGAGATACCATCCCAAATTATTGACTTTACACTTACAGCTTACTGCATACTATTCATTTACTACTTACCGCATTGCTGAGGGTACCATTTTACTTCCAACTTTGTTGTTTCCATACGTCTGAGTCAATCACTGTGCGAATAGCTCACCCCTTAGCCAATAGCCTCCCCCCCATCCAGTGCCCCTTAAGTTTCACTCCAGTGCCTCCAATGAGAATTGCTGTTCTATGTTGTTCCCTTTGCTTTGACCAATCTGCAACTGGATCTCAGATTAGTAAAGGAATCTGAGTACCAGCTAATGAGCGACTAAGAAGTACAGAGAAAATGGAGTGCAAGAAATATGGTATTGTGTTGGTACTGTTTACTGCTTTGCCATCCATTTCAAATCTTGAGAGGTATCTCAAGATTTGAAATGGATGGCAAAGCAGTAAACAGCAAAATGGTAAATGGGATCCCAGTAAGTGGAAAGTCGGTAAATCGAGAAATGAGATGCCAGTCAAAACATTACCAAGTACTGAGAGCCTCTGAATTCGACTGAGATGGTATTGGGAACCAGGATTTCAAGGAGATTTCCTGTTTTGGTGAAAACTTGCTTCAGCCTTACTGTTGATGTACTGTGCTGTGTTTCCCAATAAAGAGACTGGGAGACCAACCAGTGCAATCTCTCTGTCTGCAATATTACAGGGCATTTATTTATTTAGACTTGCATGCCGCCCTTCCCATAACGGCTCAATAGTAGGTCTAGGGCAAAGATAAAATGTAGGGCACAAGGGACCCTTCCCCGTAGCCCCACTCCCTCAAAGGCACCCTCTCCGTGACTCTAGAAGTGGGTGTGTTTGGACCCTGATGGGAGGGAGTAGGGGCCTGGCTCCTATCCTAGTAAAAAATGGGGTCACTGTGGTGCCCCCAGAAGTAGAGAAAGTAGCCTGGTTGCTCTGGGGTAAGGCCAGCCCTAGTAGCCTAGCATAAATTGGGGCCAATTTAATTTGTGCTGAAGCCCAGAGCAATATGAGAATCCAGGAGCTGCAGGGATGGGGTGGTGTCAGAGGGGCAACATTTCCTCATCCTGTTTGTGCTACCCAGATTGGTTGCAACTTAGAATTTGGGCCATAGTTCCTAACAAATATTTAATTTAATTGCAACAAAACTGACTCAGAAATTAGGGTTAACCCAAACCTAACTTATCCCTGTCCATGTGTGACATCCTAATTAAAGCATGTTAGCCAATGTAATTTCTAACAAACCATGGTTCAGATATATATAGCTTTAGTGAGATTGGCAAGAGTTGGAATTTCCTTACTTCAAAAAGGTCAGGTTTGCTCTGTAAAAGAATGTTTAATTTTTTATATCAACCTGACCTGTTAGAGGCACCAAGAAACACTCTGGGGAGTTCTAGCTGTTCTAGCTGCTGCTGGCTGAAATTTAACAAACTAGCTGGCAATCTAAAAAGCCCCTTTGCTGTATGCAGGAGGCGGCAAGAGAAGCAAACATCTTTTGTCCCTTAACCGAGACCCTTAAAGTCTGCAGGCAGTGTGATATAGGAACGTTAACAAAAAGAAATTCTAGCTAACGCTGAGGCAATAAATAAAACAGTTTAATACTGAAAATCTGAAATCCTGAAACTTTGTTTCCCTAGTTTTCAAACCACCACACATTCACATCCAAAATAAAAACCTTTCTTTCCATGTGTGCAGATGTAGTGTAGCGCACCCCGTTAAGTGGCAAGGGTGAGAGTCAGTTTTACACTCTTGTAGTACTCTCTGGGCTAGCACCCATGCAAGATCATCTGTTTAGCTACTCTGATAATGGAAAGAAAAACCCACTGTAGGCAAACCCAAAAGGTCCATTACAGCTAGAAGCAATTGCTCAACCAATAGTACCAGCATTCACTCTTCACTGCAGGTTGTAATGCCACCTGCTGCCACCAGGGGACCTCTGGGCTGCTGCTGCTGCTGGGGGTCCTTTCTCCTGAGTCCTGACTTTGCAGCACATGCAAAAGAGGGATTTAGCAGTGCTAGTAACCACAGGGATGTTTCCCTACACTGTAAAGGACTGATATGGTTTGTGGTTCAAAAACGTAGGGATAAGGAGAAGATGTCTACATGGGGGGTGGGGGGTAGAATAGTCTCCAGTCTCCTGTGAGGGGTGTGGTAACCATTATGGCATTTACGGACTGGACAGTCTTGTTTTCTAATGCACATCAGGAAGACACATGGTAGCAGCAGCCAGAGATAATGTGAGCATGACTCAGGCTCTCTCTCTTAGTTGATTCATCATGGCCGTAGTACATTGGTGTGTTAAGTGTGGCATTTCAACATGTAGGCCCACATTAGTTGTGTGGTTATTAATTCCGTAAATCAGTCTGGCTGGCGTCTACGCCTCAAAACAAACAAAAAAAAAGAGCCTAGCTCATGTTGAACAAGAAATCATAAAGAAGCTTGTGGAAAACAGACTTAGGCTGCATTCACAATAGATGGTTAGTATGTGAAAAATCTTTCCACCCACTTAATCTTTTTATGTATTAGGGTTAGGTCACAGGCTACATTGGGTGTGATGCTCATTAACTCCCCCAAAGTTAAGCCAGAAAGCAAGGTTTAACAATGGGTCTAAAATTATCATATGCATTTCTCATAACGTATGAAGGGATTAAACTTCTTATCAGACAGCCTTAATTGTTACAGGAGGGGGGAAGAGGTGATTTCCCCCTCAGGGAATGAATCCCCTACTGCCTGCCTGGTCAGAACAATACATTGTTGACAAGAAAAACATTAAAAATGTATTAGTGGCCATGCCAGAACTGAGGTAACTTTTGAAGCAGGAGTCCAAAAGGCCAGGCTGGCTCCCCACCAAGACTGGGGCTTGCAATGCATGGAAGAAGACACAATTCTGCTCCCCATGTAACAAATTGACATGATTTTGGGCCAAACTAAGATATTAATTTCCCTGCTTCAAATGTGCTGAACCAGAAGATGCCTCTGTTTGATTCAAGTAGGCCACTCTGTGTTAAACTGTAACCAAACCAAACGTGCCTTCCTGAAAAACTGCTAGAGCCATACATGGGAATTGTTGTAAATAACTCTGTGTAACTGAACCAAAAAGGTGCTTCCTTAACACAAATGTAACAGCAATATACACTGGATGCAATTGTACCCTTCATTGTGTTAAAATGTAACCAAGAACACACACTGGAGCTATAATACTTGGAATGTAATTTTCTCATCTTCTTCTATGCATTCTCATCGTAACCAAGCCAAGTACATGCACCTGAGACCTCGCATCTTCATGAATGTTAGACCCCTTGTCTCTCCCTCTGTTCCCCTTCCTAAGTC
>QEPC01001041.1:5801187-5829629 GCA_003113815.1 Sphenodon punctatus | reverse complement strand
CCCCCCCCCCCCCCGCCAGCCCCCCATACCCTCCCACTCACCCCTGCCAGGCTGCTGAGGATCTGAATCTGGGGACACAGGTCCGATAGGCCTCAAATCTGGCGCACTCTGCCTGCCACCAAGCCACACCCCCAAACCACGCCCCCTTGACCCGTTTCTGGCGCACTGGCGGCTTTGCCGCCAGTACAGGGCCACTAACACTCTATTCTCCCGGGCCACTTTGAGTTCCCAATCCACCCCTGGGAGCAGCATACTGGAAAACAAACGGCTAGCTATTGCCCTATGGAAGTTGGCTACTCCTGACAGTTTTCGGTCCATAGGGCATACCTTCGGTGTTGGGACAGCAACAGCAGCAAAAAAATTTGTGAAAGTGTGTACTGTTATTAAGGAAGAGCTACTTAAATGGGTAATCCAGCTAGTGGAGCCAGAAGAAGTAATTGCTGGATTCGAGAGGAGAGGTTTCCCCAATTGTTTCAGCACCATTGATGGAACCCATGTGCAGATACATTGCCCCCCTGATGCAGGAAAAGAATTTATAAACAGAAAAGGTGTGAACACCCTTGTTGTTCAGGCTTTGGTGGATCACACAGTCTGCTTTACTGATGTTGTTATTGGCTGGTCTGGCAGTGCTCATGATGCCAGAATATTTAGGTCAACACTTATTTCACGCCTGCGGCTTGGCAACTTTGGACCTCAGTGGCCGGTCACTGTAGATGGAGTAGATATAAGGCCTGTCATAATAGGTCATCCAGCTTACCCTCTACATATATTCTTGATGAATGCATATAGAAAGGAAAACACCCCAGAGAAAATATTTTTTAACCAGAAGCTAAGTAGCGCCAGAACAATAGTTGAAAGATCATTTGGGATTATGAAAGGAACTTGGAGATGTGTGCTGGGTCACCTGGACATCAGGACAGAGTTTGCACCAGCGGTAATATGCATAATGCACAACATATGCAGGACAAATGGTGCCTGCCTACGCAACCTAGACTCACCACGATACCTTCAACCAATCCCAATCTTTCTTGCGGGTAATGCAGATGTTGAGAGAAAAAAAGGCAGCAAAGTCAGGGAGAGAATGAACATTTTGCTGCACAATTTTCATGGATTGTATTGCAATGTTCGCATTTAGATTCCCCTTTTCCTTAAAATGTTAAGCAATGCCTCAGTAATGTCACCACTGATTCCATTTATTGCAGTTTGAGCAGTTTGTGATTCCTTTGAAACAATGTTTGTGTAGTGTGTCCTGAGTTTAACCACGGACTGTGCCTTTAAATTTTGGGGGAGACGCACTGACCATGGATCACAGATCATGCATGTCGTGTGATGACAACCTGACTACTGCGGTGTGGAGGAGAGAGGAAATTACAGGATTCCGAACTCCAGGACAAAGTACATCAGTACTACTACAGTTAATACATGGAATTCCTAGTCCATAGCATCCCCACATACCATGTTCGAAAAGTGCTTACACTGCCTCTGGCGTTTTTTACAGGTCCCGACATCCCCCAGCTGATCGCCACGGTTGCAGAGGATTTGAGGGTGCTCATTGCTGCCGTCGATCTACTTCAAAATGTTTTGGAGCTACAAAGTAAGTATTAATTTCTATACATTCAGTATCTGAATTTTAAAGTGCCTGCAAATGCATGGAACGGTGCGTTGAAGCTTACGTTCCTGTACCTTCCATATGTTTGGGAAGTTGAATACTGCATGTAAACAGTACCCTTTTCCCCCCCCTTCAACATTTATTTCACAGGTCAACTAACGATGCATATGCTGTGTAGCTTGAGTGACCGGATCAAAATGATCATAAACATGGTGCACAGAAATGCTGCTGCGATTGCGCGGCTGCAATCCAGGCTTCATGAGCTTTCCAGAGCGCAAAGTGTACGTTGGAGCCGTGGAAGAGGAGGCAGATGGCAAGGACTGCCCTGAGTTACCACATGACTGCACCTTATTCTTTCTTTCCTATTTATTTGATTATGGTCTATATTTGCACACATTTTATTATTTGTATTACATGTCTCTGCATAGGATTAAACTGTTCTACTTTCTTCTGTAATATTTCTTAAGTTTACCTAAGTATTCTATTTATTATTATTTACAGATTATTATTTGGCACTACATAAATGACTTGTAAATGATTATTTTTTTGAAAACTGTATCACTTTACCTATTTATTTTTCCATTATTAAAAAGTATTGTATTGTACTGTGTTGTATTTTTTTTTTTCTAAAAAATTATTATTTGCCACGGCACTAAATCATTGTCCTGTGTTTTACATGTTTCTTGGTTTTTAATACACATTACCATGTTGTTTGTTATTTCATCAAAATGTTAATCCACGAAGTTTAAAGTTAATAGTTTTTGATGATGTTTGAATAAAGGCGGCATTGCTTTGACATTCTGCTCTGTTACCTTTCTTTAATTCTCCTGTACTTACTGTGCATTGCTAGAGCAACTGACGGACTGCCTGACACCAAGCTGTGAAGTACTGGTGACTTCTTTTAAGTCCCTGGGGGGCTATCAGTCCTCTGAAGCGTAAGCTGGCAGTCCATCAACAGTACTCACAGTACTTGCACTGCCTCGCACACTTCGATCTCCAGCACAAACACAAATATGCTCTTGGACATTTCACAAACATGCATGCCCACGCTGATACGCTGCACTGGTGACACACACATTCACAACAGTCGCATGCAGTATGAGTGTACTGGGCCATTCAGGATTGCAAAAAAAGAATTCCTTTATTTCCTACACAATAGAAACTAGATACAAAACATTACTTGATGATGAACCTGAAATGAAGCAACTATAAACACATTGTTCAACGTGCGCACATCACCAACAACAAGCACAGCTTTGTAGCAACAAACCAAGGAACATGTAAGGCGCAGGATGTAACACATCTTAGAGATATTTAACCTTCCCGCAAAATTTTTAAAATTTTTAATTCTGAATATCTGAAAAAATGTTTTTACATACATAACAGGGCATAATTACAGGTAGAAACTGCATGCTCATAAGTATTTGCTATATTTTCCTTTCAACCTAAACAACCTATGGACCATGCTGTGCTGTTTCTAACATAGTCTACTGTTACGTGTACACTTTGGGGAGTGACTGCCTCTTAGCTCTAAATTTCTTAAAACATATGGTTTGTAAATTGCAGCTGTGCATATGCCCCTCTAAGCATCATAACGACTGATCTCTTTTCTCTGTCGTTTGGTTCTTCTTGAGGCTGTGTGCACTGCACTGTTGTTTTCAAGATTAACATTTCTTTCCAAAGTACCATTTTCATCTGCTACAGAACCTGCAACAGGCAAAACAGAGGTGGGTACATTATGGTTCTGCTTCCCTATGCTACCTGTTTTTTGGAATATGCGAGCATTGACATCACAAGCTGGTGTTTCAGCAACTACATCAGAGGGGGCAACATGGTTCTTTGCACCCAGCTGCATGCATACTGTGCTAGATTTGTTTTGCTTACGTGCTGCCTGATCAACAGCATCACACATACCAGCTGGTCCCCTAGACGGACAGGCTGCACTTCTGTATATACTAGCAGTTCCCTGTTGGATTCGTGCATGCAGATCAGGGATTGGCACATTAATATCAGGGATCGGTGCATGAACTTCAGGGATTTGTCCATGCAAATCAGGGATCTGTACATGGAAATTAGGGATCATTGAATGCACATCATGGTTGGCGGGCTGATATTGTGGGGGAATAGCCATGGATGGTCTGCTGAAATGTAACTGTGGGCATGTTTCCAATATGGCCCAGGCAAGGTGCTGTACAGCATCTGATGCCCATCTCAGCTCCTCCTTACACTCCCTTGCCACCTCATCCTGATGCTGATTAAACTGCTCCTGCATGCGGTTAGCTTTTTCAAATTCATTTCTTACATCTGCCCACATTGAATCCATGTTATCAAGCAAGTCTTTATAGAACTGTCTGTCAGATTGCAGCAGGTCTAGACGCAGCGTCTGATCCTCAGCCAGCATCTCCCGCTCTTCTGCCATCATATTTTGTATTGTCTCTAGAAGGGTATCGGCCCGCTTCTCTGCCTCGCTGACCATTCTTTTGGCTATGTCATCCCTCCTTTGCCTTCTCCTCTGACGGAAACATCTGGATCGTTTGGCCCCAGTTGCAGGTGCAGGTACCCGTGAACTATTATGCAGGTTTTCTACAACATCTCCTGGAACATCTACCTGCGTTTGATCGGCTAACTCCTCTTCTGAGTTATTATCCTGTTCAGGAGGTACTAAAGTAAGATGAAAAAAGAAAAAAAAAATTATGGGATACAGAAATTCTCATGCATTGTTCTTGTAAATAAATCTATGTAAACATTCATGGTTTTATCCTTTAATTAAGATGGGGTGGGTGGAGGGGTTGTGAAGTGAGGAACATAAGTACAATTTTCTGATTGTAGTTGTTCATATCTCCACAGAGCACAAGCCTGATGCAAGCCTGCTCTTTTGGTACAATTGTGCAGTTATGGCCCCCATACTATTACACAGTACACCCAGACGCACGCTTTGCAAAGAACTAAGAAACCGTATTCATATGGCATAGAAACATAAGGCATGCATTCACATGTCAAAAAAAGATAACACAAAACTCACCAGTCTCTGCAACTGTACCCTCCATCTGCCTCCTTGGATGAAATTCAGCATGATTGCCCCTTGCACAATCTTCAAGATTTGTCTCATCTGAATCGGTGTCTGGCACCAGGACATCATAGGTCCACTGCTCATCCTCAGTTTCTTGATTGATTAGTAGGTCTGACATTTCTGTTATGAGCCCACCCGGTGGGTTTGGTTAATCCTGCTCCAAATTATAATTTGCTATTAACTGCTGTAGATGGTATTCATGTGGCTCTACCTCAAGCCTGGGACGCATAGCATCTTCATAATTTCCAACGAGTACATCGGGTTCAATGGCTTTATCAGTGTGAAAAATCTCAGCTAATTCTTTTTCTAAAGGAACTGTTCTTTTACCTCTTCCTGATCTATTCTGGTGGTCCTTCAGTTCCTTGTAGCCCCTTTTGAGGTCCTTTGCTCTCTGCCTACACTGTTGCATATCATGCTCGAATCCCAGTTGCCTCCTACCTTCAGAAATCTGTCTAAAAATCTACTCATTCCTGTGAGAGTTCCTGAGCAGTTCCTGCACAGCGGGATCACCCCAAATTCTGATGAAGACTCTTGTTTCCTCTGTCTCCCAAGGATGGCCTCTCGCCTTTCCATTTTCCCCGGAACGTCCTCTACTGCCAGCTGGCATGTTTGATCTCCCATCCATTGTGAACAACTGTTGCTAAATTTTGTTCCTGTCAATGGCCCCTTCGGCTACTGGTTAATGAATTTGCCGCTCTGAAATAAAAGGCGCGTCGAACACAGCGGTAACTACTTCCGGATACACTCCCTGGAACCACTTCACCATACCCTCCGATGCACTCAAATCAGTCATATGACAGGAAGTATGTGCCAACACGCTGCGGTACATATTTACACGCAATGATGAAAAGGTGTTCGTTGTAAACACCGGAAATAAACCGGCAGCAAAATGGTGAGTACAATCTGTGTTCTCCGGGTGTCCACTGGGTATTCACTAACGTGTTCAAAACATCGCGCTGTACACAAGTAACACCTGCATTGTTTTGAGAGCGTGTTTCCTTCCGCCAACACCCTTCCCCCGTCGCGTGTAAAAATGGCCTGGGTGTTTTCAGACATGATACTAACCACAGTTTAAACATTTCTTATGCATGTTGCAGGGCTGCATAGGGCACCAATACAGCCCTGCAACATGTATAAGAAATATTTAAGTGTGGTTAAACTGTGGTTAGCGTCATGTCTGAAAACACCCTGAAATGAAAGAGAACTATTCGCAAGCAGGATTTTCTTAGGGTGGCTGTAATTTTAATATAAAATTACTTAGAATGGCACCCAAAATAATTAAAGATTAAGACCTGCTGCAAATTAGAGCTAAAGCAGACTGGCAGTCTCCAAAGGTAAACAAAATGACCATCCTGAAACATGAAAAACTGCTAGTGAAAGCACAGTTGCTCATGGAAGGGGGGGTGGGGAATCAAATCTCATTCTTACCACTGCCATGGGAAAGAAACTGGAGGTTCTATTGTGATGATAAGGGGGTATTCTGAGGTCAAGAAACAATGTGTTCATAAAACCCTTGGTTATTGCTACAATATTAAAGAGTTAAGTGTGATCGAGGAAGTCATCTCAACCTATTGCTGCCTTACTTCCATTGTCAGTCCGACCATCCAGCAGATAGCATGTGCAGTATCTACGTGCACCCAAGCTGCATTCACTTCAGTGGGACTCCCAGGTTATAACCTTTGCACTCGGGGAGTGTGAAGAAAGTACCATCAGCAGGTGAGCCATGATGACATGCAACATGATTGGTTGCAGAAGGGAGTGAACATGGCACTCTTTGGTGGGGTGGGGGGCAGCAGCTTCAGTACTTGCAGCCTCCAGTCCCTGCTGTAGTACACTCAAATATAAGCTTTTGGCAGACAAGGATAGGGTTTGGCAGGTGGGAGTGGTTTTAATTGGAATTTTATATGGCCCATTTTAGTGATTTTTGAATGCTTGCACACCACCCTGAGTCTGCAGGAAAGGGCGGGATATAAGTCCAAATAAGTAAATAAATAAATAAAACAAACAGCCAGACACACTTCATCAGCTGTAATGAAAAAAGCCCCCTTTACCAGGTAAAACAAAATTATCTTGCCCCAGGATTCTTTAGGTGACTTAAAAGAAAATGCATGGTCTTTAACCTTGATGAACTCCTTGATGAAATAGGTATCTACTACAGCATTATTTTACCATCTGACCCGAGTATCTGCAGTGGCAAAAAATGTCACTCCTTCTCACAACCTGCTGAAGCTTTTCAGTGTGCCCATGCCCAAACACTGCCAGCTGCTAGTACACTAAAGATAATTCAGAAAGCTGTGGCAAGAAAATGTTTTTTTAAGGGTCAGACCTGCTTCCTTGTACATGTTCATTCTCTGCTCCTTTTCAGTCTTTCCAAGTGTCCTTTCTTTCCTACTTGCTTCCATTATTTCTTTGTAACTATACCCCTTCTCTAAGCACGTTAATTCCAGTCATTCCCTGTGCCTTTTACTTGGTTTTTTTTCTAGCCTCTAAACCTCTTCCCTTCAGTCTTGCCCATCTAGCCATATAGTAGTCGTGAGCATGGTATACATCCCTAGGCAAACAGACCTCCTTCTTTGCTTCACCGGGTGAAAACACACGTGATGGCAGAGGGCCACCATCACGAACTGATCCGTACTGGGGTGCTACTTGCACTCTGGTCGGGATTGGGTCCGGCTGCGGAACAAACATTCAAGTGGCCCAGTGGAGTCACAGCCTGGGCTAGCCACGCTACTATGCCTGGGGAAACTCCAGGGCAAACATCTGGATGCCCTTTAAATGTGCAGTGGGTCACAGCAGGCCACTATCACTTTTGTTAACACCCACTCATTCAGCTGTCCCCTTTCCCTCCCTTCCTCCAAGGCCTTGCTTAGTCCTACCATTTATAGATGATCATTCAAGCAGGCTACAGTACATTCAGACCATCTGAATCCATTGAGGGTGACCAAAAATCATTGCCAAGCTACAATTCTGCTCAGTGCTCTAGAGCATGGCTGCAAGATGTGGCCACAGAGGGAAAACCAACTGCCATGTCTAGACTCAGCCTTGGCTGGAAGTATTTTAAGGTGCCACAAAGAACTGGCTTGGTAAAAAGCACTAATGCGCCCATCTGAGGGCAAAGATCCAAAGAGATTCAGGGTACAGCCACAAAAGATGTTACCCAAAGTTGGGTAAGGTTGCCCAGCTCACAGTGGCACACTGCTGCTCATGGGCCCAGTTTCTGTCTGCCTTGCTCTGCGGAGAGGCCCGCTATGGGAACTTTGAGTGGCAGGCACTGTTGCCATTCCCACACGGTCACATCACAGCCAGGGGTGAGATAGTGGGCAAGCCAAGAGACAGCGAATTGGGTGGGGCTTGGCGCCTGTGTGCATAGCTGGCGCCTTGGCCTGGCCTAGGGTGTGGCAGGACGTTCAACAGCAGCCCGCCCAGTTTCCCTGCGGGGGGGCGGGGGGAGAACCTTGTGCTCTGCTCTCTGCATTGGCCCTGCAGTATGGTGGCTGTAATTGCCCACCCCAGGGTGCATGGGGGATTGGGCCGTCCTGGCTCATGTGGTTTCCCCCGTACAGTTTAACAAGTTGTTGACTAAGAGTGCCCACTGAAATTAACAGCAATACTCCCATTGACTTTAGTTGGTGAGGACTGCACCCTGACTAATGCAGGGAACACTATGGGGAAGAAGACGAATGTGCTGTTATCATATAATCTGCAGACTATTTTTTTTTTTTTACTAATTTTACCTAACAAATTCGGTTTACTCTTTTTCTTGCGAGAGATAAGCATACCTCCTAGGCAGCCTTATACCCTCCCAACTTCATTTTTCTGCATTGTCTAGAACTTATTTGAATCTAGAATCGGGTTCTTCCAAAATAGCACATAATTTGTGAAGGTTTCAGCTTCCACAACTCTCAAACAATAGGCTAGCTGTGCTACGCTACATGTCTGGCACCAAGCTGAATCCAAATGGCAGCTAAAAATAAAATCCACACTACCAAAGCAGCATATTAAATATAGAGAGTTCTGAATTTTTTTTTCTTGTTTTGGTTTCAGCTAACTAAACCCTGAATTTACAGCAAGGACTGTGCAGTCCTTGACATTCTAATTTCCCTATGGCATTAGTGATTGGAGATCATTTTCCCAAGCAAGATCAATGTTAGTTCTTTGACTGTGGACAAAGTCTCAAATGTCTGAGAGATGTCTCCCATAATGATTAACAGATTGGCTCATGGTGCGAGTGCCCATCTGTCCTTTTTTAGATTGCTATAGTGCACTCCGTTTGTTATAGCTCCATTTAATATTTGTCCCTTAGCACTTCTGGTTCTTACCTCAGAGAAAGAAACACTTCAGCTAGTAGTGATCTGTCAACTCTAGCTTTTGGTTATCAAGTGTCAGTGATTCGCAGGCTCGCCCATATATCTGCATAAAATTAATACTGGGGTCTGTGGAAGAAAATACTCAGAAGCTGTGGGAAAACTCCTTTGTTATGCAAAAAAAAATGAAAATGATACTAAGGAAGTACCACATAAAGAAATGCCATAACATAAAGTAGGCTCTGTACTAAGTAACAGTCCTGATAAACAAGATGATGCAGATACAGAATCAACTGTAGTTCAGCTGTAAGCACAGAGGAATAAATTGAAGTGTGCAATTATCCTGGAGTGATACGTTGATGTGCCATCATCACTTGGGAGGAGACCAAAAGGATTGCTTTCCCATGAGCTGCTTTGGCGCTGCAAGAGCATGCGCTATTCAAATCTAGCGCAGCTCCCGTCTCGGGTGAAAGGAGGAGGTGTGGGTCTCCTGCCAGCAAGCTCGTGCATCCAAGAGGGTAGGATTTCACTATCCTGTCCGATGCGCGAGTTCGCAGGTGAGAGAGCTCCACTTCCTCCTTTCCCACAAGACGGGAGTTGCGCTAGACTTGAATAGCACATGCTTCCATGGCTCCAAAGGTTGCCCGTGGAAAAGCAGCCTCAGTGAACCCGTGCTTTATATCCTCACCAGCTTCCTCTTCCTAGGCTCCTCCTTTAATCTCCACCTCTGGACTACTTCCCACCCACCCACACTGATGGTCACTCTCTTGATCTCGTGTGCTCTAGGAACTGTTCTGTCTCCAATGTCTCCTTCAAGCTCCACCCCATATCTGACCATTTCCTTGCCTCCTTCAACCTCTCCCACTGGCTGCTCCCCCTCCTCTTCCCCATCTCCCCGTCCCTTCCGCAATCTGCAGGCCATTGTGTCCCAGGACTTTGCCTCCTCCCTCTCTCATCTTCTCCCCTCGGTCCTCTCCTCCACCTCCTCTCCTGATTCTGTCATCTCCACCTTCAACTCCTCTCTTGCCTCCACCCTCGATTCACTTGCCCCCTCTCCTCCCACCCGGCTCACTCCCATAACCCTCGCCCTTGGCTCACCCCCATCATTTTCCAACTCCGCTCTTGCACCCGGGCAGCTGAACGCCTCTGGCGCAAATCCCACTACCGTGCTGACTTCCTCCACCTCAAATTCTGCCTCTCATCACTCAACTCTGCTCTCTCCCTCACTAGACAGCAGTACTATGCCTCCCACATTAAATCCTGCTCCCGGGACCCTCACGGCCTCTTTTCCATCTTTGACTCCCTTCTCAAACCCCCCTGTCCTCCTCCTCCTCCGTCTTCTCTCTCCGCTCAGGATCTTGCTCTCTTTTTCACCTCTAAGATTGACAAGCTCCGCCTGGATATTGCTTCCAAGTCCTCTCCCCCTACTACTCCCTCCTCCCCCAACCCCTCTCCTATCCTCCTTCCCTCCCGCCTCTCTTGAGGAAATCTCCTCCCTGCTCTCCTCGTCCAACCCCTCCACTTGCCCCCTGGACCCCATTCCTTCCCGCCTCCTGACCTCCATTGCCTCCACCGTCGCCCCTCCCCTTCTGCAAATCATCAATCTCTCCTTCTCTACTGGCTCCTTCCCCTCTGCCTTTAAACACACCACTGTCTCCTCCATCCTCAAAAAGTCCACTCTGGATCCCTCTGAACCCTCTAATTACCATCCTGTCTTGCTCCTCCCTTTTGCCTCCAAGCTCCTTGAACGGGTTGTTTACTCCCGTTGCCTCGACCTCCTCTCCGCCAACCTCCCTTGACCTCCTCCAATCTGGCTTCCGCCCCCTTCACTCCACTGAAACCGCTCTGGCTAAGATCACCAACGATCTTCTTGTGGCTAAATCCAACCGCCTTTACTCTATTCTTGTCCTCCTTGATCTCTCTGCTGCCTTCGACACTGCTGACCACTCCCTCCTGCTTGAATCGCTCCACTCCCTGGGATTCTGGGACTCTGTCCTCGACTGGTTCTCCTCCTACCTCTCTGACCGCTCCTTCAATGTATCTCTTCCTAACTCCTCCCCCTCCTCCTCCCTACCCCTCTCGGTCAGGGTTCCCCAAGGCTCTGTACTTGGCCCTCTCCTCTTCTCTAATTACACCCAATCCCTAGGCAAACTCATTGCCTCCCATGGTTTCCAATACCACCTGTATGCTGACGACACTCAACTCTTTCTTCCCACTCCTTCCTTCTCCCCCTCTGTTCAAGCTCGTCTCACCAACTGCCTCTCTGATATCTCCGCCTGGATGCCTCAACGCCAACTCAAACTGAACATGGCGAAAACTGAACTCCTGACCTGCCCTCCCAATCCTTCCTCTCCCTCTTATCTGTCAATTACCATTGATGGGGTCTCCATCCTCCCTGTACCCCAAGCCCACAGCTTGGGCTTCATCTTCGACTCGCACCTTACCTTCAAACCCTATATTGACTCTGTGGCCAAATCCTGCCACTTCTCCCTCCACAACATTGCCAAGATCCGCCCTTTTCTGTCTGTCTCCTCTGCCAAAACTCTCATCCACGCCCTAGTCATCTCATGCCTTGACTATTGTAACCTGGCCTTCCCCGCTCTCACCTTTCTTCCCTCATCTCTGTTCAAAACTCTGCTGCCAGGATCATCCACCTAGCCCGTCGCTTTGACCGCGTGCAGCCTCTCCTCTCCTCTCTCCACTGGCTCCCTCCTCCTGAGCACATTCTGCACAAACTCCTTGTATTCACCTACAAAGCCCTTCATAACCTCACTCCCCCCTACCTCTCTGCCCTGATCTCCCTCCGAACCCCTGCTCGAGCACTCCACTACTCCTCTATCCCCTCCCTCACCCTCCTACGTCTCCCCTGCTCCCCCAACCGCCTTCGTCCCTTCTCTCTCACTGCCCCATATGCCTGGAACTCCCTCCCTGCCCTCATCCACCTGACTCCCACCCTCCACACCTTCAAGTCCCTCCTCAAAACCCACCTCTTCCGCTCCGCCCTTCCTAACTCCTGCTAATCATCTCCACCCAGGATTATCCCCCACCTGCTAACTGTAAACTCCCAGCTTACTGCAACCAAGCCAAAAACATGCACCTGAGTTCTCGCATCCTCATTAATGGCGCATCCCTTGTCTCTCACTCTGTTCCCCCTTCCCTGTCTCCCCTCCCCCATCTTTAGATTGTAAGCCCCTGGGCAGGAACCATGTCTATCTTATTCTTTGTAAAGCGCCAGGTACTTTGCTGGTGCTATATAAATGCTAATAAAATAATAATAAAATAATAATAATAATAAAATAAATAAACAAATAAATTAAATAAAAAGCTTAATGCTAATACTAGGAGCCTGTCCCGCTATGAAAGGGCCGCCTACAAGCAGGGATGGGCAAAGTTTCCCAATTCCGAGAGCCAGATCCATTTGCCACAATGTAGTCAAAGAGCCGCATGTGGTTCTAGAGCCACAGCTTTCCCACTTCTGGCCAAGAGGTCATGCTTAAGTGCTACAGCTAACTAGCCTAGAATGAGAAATGAGTTTTTGTATTGGCTGGGCTCTGTTTCAAATGATTTCATTTCTGCTCAATTCTATTCATGCTGGATTCCTTAGCAAAATCCAACATTAACTGGTATCATCTAATGGTATTATTATATTTACTAACATACATTATTTATACCAGAGTAGCATTCAAAGTCTCCATCCACGTGTATGGGGTCTTTGTGCACAGTACTTGGCATATCTCATTGAGCTGGGTATGCTAGGTCATTTACAGTCAAATGTTACAGTCAAAAACAGTTCCTAGCTGCAAGAGTTTACAATCTAAGATGACAAGAATAAACAAAGGATGGTCGGCATGGGGACAGGCATGCATTGCTTTGTCTTAGAAGAGAGGCAACGTGAACAGAATTTGAGGGCTACATCATTTTAAGCTTTAATAAATATTTAGTTTCAAATCATCACTGTGAAGTAAAACCATCTGATCATGAACCAGTGTCATGATATAGCTTCCTAAATGGGCAGGTAGAAAGAATAGCTTCATAAAAAATATGAGCCACCCACCTATCTAATTTGAATGTTGCTATTTATTTCTTTATTTAGCACCAAATATGTGGTTGGCACTGAACAGCCAGGATTAGAGAGAGGTCTCTGCCCCAGGGGACTTTTTGAAGTCAATTTATATAGCAACATTGGCTGTCATCCTGAAACAGCATACTAAGGGTGAGGGAGGGAGGTGAGGTGGATCCCTGGTCCAGGGTGGAAAACCACAGTTGCCGCTCTCTGGGTCGGCAAGCAGCCTGAAACAACGTGCCTGCCACCAGGAGAGCCGTCTCACTGCCTCACAACCTGGGTAGGGGGGAATGCAACAGATGTGTGGGCAGCCAGCCCTGCCCCTGCCCCACTCTCACCATCCTACCCTGCCATGACATGTAGACATGGCAGAGATAGGCGGGACTCAAATAGATGCACTGGCCCGCATCAGTCCGGGTGGGTGGCTCTTGGCCCAGGAGGACTGTCCGGATATTTTCCAGGGACATGTCCTGGGCCAGCCACCTACCCACCTCGGGGCAGAAGTTGGTCCACATCTGTTGGCAGATGAAGACACACACCGGTGGGTCCTGGGCCAGCAGACCAAGGTCACATCTGTTAACACCCAATGACTTGCTCACTTCCTTGGGACTTACAAGCTTATAAGCAATTTGGGGATTATGGCCACTGTTAATTATGTCACTCGTGATCATTCTTAGCAGCAAAATCTATCTTCGCTACTATTGTGAGGACTACCCACCTTACATCTGAATCTTAACCATAGTTCATTATCTCCTCTACTGAGGAGATATGAAATAAATGTTTGGGCATGGGCACACACCTGCTGCTTTGCACTAAATTTACTGCCATTTAAAATTAATTGTGGGACAAAGTGGTAATCAGTACAGGTTAGGAAACCTGTCATAAAGTGTATCAATGTAATAAGGAAGCATTTTTAACAAATTAGAGAAGATGTATTTACTTTATCACCAATAATGCATTGTCTTTTTTTGTAACGGCGAATGTGTGGATAGAGTCGGGAAACAGGAGCTAGACAACCTGGATTATATTGTCCATTCTTGCCCCAATCCAAGGTCTGCACATGCACAGATGGACCAAAACTACAATTGCACATATGCACACAGTGTGCGTGCGGAGGGGGCCCCAGCAAAAGTCCCCTGCCTCCCCGGCCCCCTGTGAATGGGAGAGGGAGACACAGGGCTGAAGTGGCTGCTTTGGTGGCAGCTGGGTCAGGAAATTGGAGACTTTCCCTTGGCCCCCTCTGCGTACACACTGCGTGTATGCGCAAGGGCAGTTTTGATCCACATGCACACAAGCAGACCTTAGCTCGGGGCCTCTGTTGCTGAGTCATTCCATGACCCCAACAACCAAGAACCACTGCACTTTTCCCATTGGTGACAATGGGGGGAACACAGTGAGCATGGGTCCCTGCCAATAGCACAATTCTCTGTGTTGCCAACAGTAACTCTTAGCTCTGGTGTGAGTTCAATTCACTTAAATGGGCCTTGTTTTCATGTTAATGTGAACAGCTAGTGAGGATGCTAAACAGCTGGCAGATTGTGCCCCAAATCATTGAACATCTGTGTGCCCTAGTTTACAATTTGTACCTTTTGAGATCCACAGATGAGAGACCCTGAATATGTATGTGATCCATAGTCACTGAAAACAGTAGAAAGATTTTCAGTGATCTGAATATAGTTTGGAGCAGGCCCCAGATAAATGACAAGTACTAATCTTATGTATTGATTCTGCTTCATTAAAGATGTTCATTTTATCTATCTAATGCTGCTATTCTTATAGCTTTCTCAAGCTAGGAAGAAAATTAGTGGCAGGTGAAATCTTATACTGAATGACTCTATGAACAAATTATTTAGCTGAAGACATGCATATTATTTTTGCCAGGTTTCCCTTATAAGTAATATCTGTGAAGAATGAATTGGTCATATCTGTTTGTCTCAACACACTTGCTGCTCTGAAAGAATTCCAAAATTAACCCTTTATGCATATACGCTATTACACAGAGGAAAAGTGTCACACTTAATACATATATTCTATTACACTGACCAATATTGATTGTAATTAAAATAAACAGGTGCTTAATTTGATGAATTTTCCTTCTCTTGCTTTTTGCAAATGTATTGTAGCATACTGGGATACATTTGAATTGTTAGGTGAGATGGAGTGCTTCATATTAATGGTGATAACTAATGAGATGATAGCCCTTTTGGGGGGTTGTGTCGTGGTACGCTCACCTGTGTCCTGTGGATGTTAGCACCCATTAAACAGGGGGGGAGTGTTCCCATTAAACAGATGCAAGGGTAAGTGTTCCCAACACCCAAAGCCCCCACATGGGGCTATCCCCCTCTGGTCCCCTTCCCAAACAGCTCCTTCCCAAGGAACCAAGTAGAAAGGAAACTGGTGTGCTGAGTTGCCTTCCTGCTACTCAGCTGCGTCCCCAAAGTGGGAAGGAGAGAGGGGAACACAGGAGACGTGTGCCTCCTCCAGTGGATACGCGTGTCTCCTGCACTTCCCTCTGTTCCTGTCCCAAATAGAGAGGGGAACACAAGAGGCGTGCAGTTCCTCCGGAGGAGCCGCTCACTGGCTTTGATCCCCGCTTCTCTACTTTCTCACCACCAGGAATGGAGAGCAGTGGAGTTGGAAAGGGGGATCATGACCAGAGAAGGCTTCTTCTCTGGCCATTAGAGAGCAGGAATCCATGTTGACCTAGAGGCCAACACATGTTCCTGCTTTTGCCCACATAGCGTCCTCCTCGATCTTGAGAACGCTACTGCATGGGAATTCTGGGGAACACGTGTTGGCCCCGGTTTCAATTGGTTTCATCCTAAGAATGCATGGTAGAATGATTCTGAGCTGCTATCCATTATGCACTGTTGTCCGTGGCCACAAGAATGATTCTGAGCTGCTATCCATTATGCACTGTTGTCCGTGGCCACAAGAATGATTCTGAGCTGCTATCCATTATGCACTGTTGTCCGTGGCCACAAGAATGATTCTGAGCTGCTATCCATTATGCACTGTTGTCCGTGGCCACAAGAGCCTACTCCAGTAGGCAGAGAGAACCATTAAAAAGTGTGCTCCAGACATACTCCTGAAAATATCTCCTACTCCCTCTAGTATGGGACAGGGGGGAGGCTGCAGAGAGAAGTGAACCCTTCTATTGTTGGCTCTGTGCCACCTGGGAATTTCTCCATGCAATGCTAACCATTAGGCAGCTGAATCTCTCAGGTTTCCAGTTGCTTTGCTCTTATGCAGAAAATCCATCTCTCACATAAATATCTTCTCAGGTCCCAGTGACAGACTGGAAATAATTAAAATGAAATCACAGATTGGATCTTGTAACTGGGTTGTGTGGCCCGGGGTAAGGCCTCTCAGGATCTGCACCCCACTGAGGCCAGGCCACACGGGATCTTACTAAAATAATTTATTATACAGTCTCATACAGGGTTCATGGGTGCCTCTTCTTTTGGTTAGGCCTGGTCAGGCACAGTGTCTCCCAACCAGGTATCAAAATCCCCATAGTCTCTTTGAGTACCCTGCAGGTTGCACTTCTGGTCAGGCACAGTCCCTGCTGCAACCAGGACATGTCTCTCCACTCCTGCAGAGTCAAGCTACTGGCTCAGTTGCTTCCCCCACCCCCGATAGCATTCAGGTAGGGCCTTTCCCCATTCTGATGTAGCCAGAATCCGAGGCAGAGCCCTCCCTGACTCCTGTCTCTTTCAACAACTCTCTCTCTACTGAGCCCAGGCTAAGCTTCCTAGGCCTAGTTGCTAGGCACTGGAGGCCTGCCCAGCTGAGACATATTAAGGTGCTGTCCCATGCCACCTTAGTGCCTACATCTCCCAAGTCAACAATGAATTAGGGGTGTGCATGTCGTTTTCGTTATTACAATAACAATAATGAAAATTGTCAGTGTCATTGTTATTGCAATAACAAAAACGACAAATAATAATAACAAAAATAGAAATGAAAACGTTTGTTTTTGAAATAAAGGGAAAACACTGAAAAAATGTATTTACTGCTATACTTTTTTTGTTTCTTATTCAATTCTGATGAAAACTGGGGAGGTTGTGCCCCCAATGGAGGGCACTACATGTACCAAGTTCCAAAGCGATTAGATAAAGGAAGCCGATTTACGAAGCAATTTAATGTTGTGATTTTAAGAAAAGATCCATACACATTCATGGCTACATCTTCTTTATCTTCCATCCAATTTGCATGAAACCTGTAAGTATTATGTCCCTCCACAAGCCTAACACTCCTGCCAATTTTCAGAAAGAATGGATAAAGGGTCCTGATGGTATAAGACATTATCTGTTTACAGGATATTTGGTAGGAATATATCATATATGTATATGAAGCGTATATGCAGCCCTTGGGGGAGATCGTGAGAGGGTTCGGGGTGCGTTGTCATCAATATGCTGATGATACTCAGCTGTACCTCTCATTTTCAACTGACCCAGGTCCTGATGTCTTGTTACTTTCCTAGTGTTTGGAGGCCGTGGCGGATTGGATGAGGCAGAGCATCAATCCCAACAAGACGGAGGTGATGGTAGTGGGTAGGGTGAGGGAGGTGTTGGCTCCCCTTATAGGGGGGTCTGTCCACCCGTAGCCCAGCAGGTTCGGAGTCTGGGGGTGCTTTTGGATGCAGGCCTCCGCCTGGATCGACAGGTGGAGGCGGTGGCTAAAGCCGCCTTTCGTCAGCTGTATCTGGTGCGGAGGCTGCGTCCATATATTTCCGGGCCTGACTTGGCCACCCTCACCCATGCCTTTATCACCTCAAGCCTAGACTACTGCAACGCGCTCTACATGGGGCTTCCCTTGATACTGGTTTGAAGGCTGCAGCTAGCGCAGAATGTGGCTGCCCGTCTCCTTACGGGGACGGATCGGCGGGAGCACATAACGTCTGTACTCCGCACTCTGCACTGGATGCCTATAGCATACCGAGCCAGATTCAAGGTATTAGTGTTGATTTATAAAGCCCTGCACGGTCTCGGCCCCTCACACCTCAGGGACCGCCTCGTCCTCCGCGCCTCAGAGCAATCCCTTCGGTCCACTGGGGGCGCCTTTCTGGAGGTCCCCTGGGTAAAACGGGGGGGGGCACAATGGAGAGGGCGTTCTCGGTGGCTGGGCCGCGACTTTGGAACTCCCTCCCGGAGTAAGCCCGCCTAGCCCCAGGTCTGCTGGCTTTTCGCCAAGCCTGCAAGACCTGGCTGTTCGCCCAGGCCTTTGGAGAGGGGGGTGGGAGGGTGGGATAGTTTGGGGGCTAATCTGATTTTAAGAAGAAAACTGTTGGGGTTTTAGTGTTTTATTGATTTTTATTGAATTTTATTGTTGTGTTTTCTGGTATTGTAAGCTGCCCCGAGATGCTGTAGGCATGAGGGGGCAGCTAATAAATGTAGAGAAAGAAAGAAATATAACTTCCCTGTCATCTCTGCAAAACTATAGGTCAATTTCATAAAGGGACCCAATTTTAGAAGCAATTTATGTTGTCCCCTTGAAGACCATTATTCAGATAAATAGCAGCACATGCAGTGCCAGTCAGAGGCAGGCACCGGGCATGGCAGGGGGAGGGAGGCTGTAGGAGGGAGAATGTGGAGCAAAAAGACTGACAGACACATTCATAGGCCAATTACTGCATGCTTCCAAATTTACAGGACCAAAAATAGTGGCTTTGAGGTGGGCATAGGGGGCGGCCCTGAGGCGAATATGGAAGGGACATAACTGGGACTTTGGGGATAGCATCCCAGCAATCAGGAAACATAGTTTACACATCCAGGCTGGCATTATCATCACAATCACATCCTGCAGCACTGTGACAGAGGACATAAGAAAATCTCTATTGGCTCTTTCCTAAACAGATATTTCTGAGTTCTCAGTAACAAGTGGGGAAGGGACATTGTGATGGTCACAGCACAAAATAAGGATATTTGGTTGACATTTCTGTTGGCCAGTTGACATCACAAACCGATCTTATACCACGATGACACGTAAGAGAATCCCTGGCATAGGCGCCTTCTCTGCACATACTGTGCAGGCATATAAAATTGGGACTCTTTATCACATCTTTCTGATATTTGTCAGAGATGATAGTGAAAGTGTGATATATGGCCCTGCCAAATTTAATGTACACTGATTGGACTACAAAGATATTACAGTCAGACATACATTTATAAGTTAGTGTGTATATCTCACTTGTTTTCCCTTCTCTTTGTAATAGTGTTAATACAATAAATAAGTTAATAATAGTTTTAGGAGTGGAAAATTTGTATAACTTTTTAGATGGGAAAGTAATATAGTTTTTATTTATGTTATGCTTGGCCTTGCGGTACTGGTCTCAAATAACTCCCAGCAGGAATTTGAATTCATTTGAATTTTATACTACACTGTCTAACTTGCGGCTCTGTACCGGGACTTATGTCTAATTTTGATGTTATGTATTTACGGGCCAACTGTAGCCCTGTTCAGGATTTAGATGGTACCTTGCTTATATTCTCATTTGTTTTAATATTTTTGATTTGTAATGTTTGTTATGGCTTTTGGTCTAAACAATAAACTATTGATGATGATGATGATTTATAAGTTAGTTGCTTATATCACCAGGACCCTTTATCTAATCCTTCTGAAATTTGGCAGAGATAGTAAATATAGGAAGGGGTATAAACTTGCCAAGTTTTATCTACATTAGATGTGCGACAAAGAAGTTACAGCTAAGAATGTATATGAAGATTTTTTCAAAATAATATAATTCAACTGCTTATAAAATTGGATTACTTAATCAAATCTTTTTTTAATTTGGTACACTTAATGCTTTCCATTGGAGGTATATTCCCTCCAAGATTCAGCCAAATATAATGAAAAACAAAAAAGTACAGCCGAAAATGTGTTTTCCATTGAAACCAATGGAAAACGGAAACGAAATCAAAAACGAAAATGACAATTCGATATTTATGAAAACAAAAATGACAGATTTAAATAACGAAAATGAAAACTACATGGGCCCTTGGTGCACACCTCTACTGACTGTCCTTAAAGGGCCATAGTCAGGCACCCAGCCTGACCCTGCTACAGATCTATAATAGGAATAGTTGAAAAATAAAAACCCATTTCTGTAAGAGGAAAAAGTTGCCTACCTATTGAAGCGTTTGACTTAACCATTTTTTGGTCATTTTTGAAATTTTTGTAGTTAATGTAATTCCTATAATTTTGATGGAATATGTTTTAATACTATCAAAGGGTATTTTTCAAATGAGATGCTACCCTGCATGGCCACGCAGGAGCTGCTCATCCCCTCTGAAGGTGGAGCAGGGGGATGCACACTCCCGTGAGCAGGGGCATGCAGCACCCACTCATAGTGGAGAAATCCAGTAGCTCACCCTAAGACTAGAAAAAATTCTCAGAATGAAAATCATGGCAGGCTGCTCCTCTTTAAAGACAATCTGTTGAAAATCCCCCCTTGTTGCCATGTTGGTCCCAAATGTAAGAGCTGGAGACAAAATAGTTCAGATGATATCTTTTATTGGACCAACTTCTATTGGTGATAATCTGAAAGCTTTTGGGCCACATAAGACCCTTCCCATCATACTGCAGTGAGACGGAGCCCATAACTCGGCCCCATACAATAATTGGGACCTAACTTTGCTATTGTATACCTGTAATGCTGAACAGACTGCCATCTTTCCTTGTCTAGCAAATGACATGGCCTTATTGTCACAGACACGAGTGGGGCTCATGCGACAGCTACAGGCTTTTGCTACTTTTTGTCAGACTAATAACCTGACAATTAATCATGATAAATCAAAGATTGTGGTCTTTTCGTCCCGCTCTAAAATCCAGGGCTGGTCTGCTGGGGGTATCCCTATTCAACAGGTAAAAGCCTTTAGATATTTAGGAATCCTTTTTCATAGATCAGGGCAATGGCAGGAACATGTTAATAGGGCCATTCATGTGGCCCAAGCTGCTGCTTGTTTGAGGGTTTTGTTCTTTTTTCCTTTCCTCCTATGAAGCATCAAATATGGCCACAATGACACTGATCATGTAAGGTACCCAGGCCTTGAGCGAGTTTCTCTGCATGAGCCCCACTCGTGTCTGTGACAATAAGGCCACGTCATCTGCATAGCAGAGGCAGCCTACGGGACGGGCAGCCGACTTTGGCGGCACGTGATCAACCATATCAAAGGCCGCTGAAAGGTCTAACAAGTTCAACAGGGCACAATTCCCCTTGTTGATCTTCAGGTGCAGATCATCAACCAAGACCACAAGCGCAGTCTCCGTTCTATAACCCTGATGAAAAACTGACTGAAATGGGTCCAGGGGAATACAATAGCATTGAGATGAGTCAGAATCTGCTGGGCAACCACCTGCTCAATAACCTTCCCTAAAAAAAGGCAAGATTAGAGACAGGGTGATAGCTGGCTGGAGAGTCAGCATCAAGATATGGTTTCTTAAGCAGGGGCTGGACAACCGCAATTTTTAAGGGTGTCCGACAACCTACCCTCCCAAAGGGAGGCATTAGCTACCTTAGCCAGCAACGGCTCCAGCATCTCCTGGCTGGCCCTCACTAACCAGGACAGGCAAGGATCTAATTCACAACTAGTTGACTGCACTGCTCCAAGCACATCCTCCTCATCAGTGGGTGACACTAATTGAAACCGATCCAAACAAACAGGACAAGGCTGAGCTTCCACAACCCCAAACTCTGACTCTGCAGGTAAAGTAGCAGCACCTAAATTGTGATGAATGCGAGCAATTTTATTGCAAAGTAATTAATAAAAATGTCACGGTGGACACTAGATGACTGGTTCACGGGAGACACAGGCCAGATTTATTAGTCGGTTCGCCATCCAGAACAGCTCCGCAGGATGAGACTTTACAGATGCTATGATGTCTGAGAAGAAAGCTTTCTTCATCACCATCTCAGCCATGGCATAGTCAGTCAAAAATTATCTATGCTGCAATTTGTTAGCTTCAGCATGAGTCAAGCACCACCTGCACTCTAACCAGCTACCTTCCTGCTTCAACTACTTCAGGTCCCACATAAACCAGGGAAATACAAGCCATCACAGCAGCAGGAGTAGACGTCTGGGTGCAACTGTGTCAGTGGCTATGGTTAGAATGTCATTCCACAAAGTGACCAGGTCATCGACAGAGTATTATTATTATTATTATTATTATTAACAAACATTTATATAGCGCCAGCAGTGTACCTGGCACTTTACAAAGTAATAAAATAGACAGGGTCCCTGCCCCTAGGGCTTACAATCTGAGAGACAGGAGCTGGGGGAGAGACTTAGGAAGGGGAACAGAGGGAGAGACAAGGGGTCTAACATTCATGAAGATGCGAGGTCTCAAGTGCACGTACTTGGCTTGGTTACGATGAGAATGACAGCAGGCAGGTCCATGTTGCAAGGATAAGGGTAAACCGATCGTAGGTATAGGAATAGTGGCTCAGCAGGATAAAGAGTCAGACAGAGCAGAGCGAAAGAGGTGAGTTTTAAGGAGAGATTTGAAGGTATGAAGGGAGGGGGCAAGGCGGATGTGGACAGGGAGGGAGTTCCAGGCATGGGGGGCAGCAAGTGAGAAGGGACGAAGGCGCTTAGGGGAGCAGGGAAGGCGTGGAAGGGTGAGAGAAGGGACAGAGGAGGAGCGAAGTGCACGGGCTGGAGTATGGAGGGCGATAAGTGCAGAGAGGTAGGGGGGAGCAAGGTTGTGAAGAGCTTTATAGGTGAAGAGTAGCCATTAAGATCAGTGGGTAAATCCCCCAGAGAGTTCTGGAAACTAATTGGCTCCATTAGTGTCTGGACTTTGGAGGCAGACCAAACTAACTGGTCCCTCACTCCAACAAGGTCATAGGAGGGCAGGGATCTGGGCCTTTAGAAGGTAATGGTCCAACCAAAACAACTGTGTTGTAACCACATCCCCAATAATTGGAACCCCTGAGGCCAGACCAGGAATAGTCCAGGATAATCAGCTATTCAATGAAAACAAAGAAGAGAAGAGGATAAGGGCCACCGAAGATAACTCTAAGGAATGGTGAGGAAGAGTGCCCACCCAGGAGTTTGCTGAAGGTGTATTACACCGAGTTTACACAGTGATCTGATGTCCCATTGTGATATTTGCGAGTCAAATGTTGCTCAGTTGGGCTACTCAAGAAATGGATTATTTGATTCAACCATCTCTGTTGAGGGCACTCTGGTAGCAACATACACCGCTGGCTCACTTGCTGGAAGTCCTAGCACTGCTGCTGGGTGATGCTATATTAAGGGAATCTCATCACTGTGAGAGCACTTTGTTATTAGAAGTCTAATTAAAAGAAAATAAAATAGTTTCATTAACTGCAACAACTAAAAATGATACTCCCAATTGCTTTCTTCTCATTTAGAACATTTACATTTGAATAACTTTTCAACTGTGTATATTTGTAATTAATGCAATTACAAGCCAGGGCTCTTTTCCCAAAAGTAAAAAAAAAACAAAAAAAACCCTTCCGTATCCATTTTACCATTTTAATTGAAATAGGACTTTGTTCTCAAGTGGATGATGAATTTTTAAATGTCTGTTATCTGAACAGAATACCTACAGATAACTATAAGCAGGCACCAGTGTCTGGGGCTTTGCCTTTTTTTTTCTTTTCCAAAGTATACAAAAGCTCTCAGGTTTGTAGAGGACAGATTGTTGGCCTCAGCTGAGAATACAGAATATCTTTGCATTTGTTGGTTTAAACTGGAGCCTTATGGGTTATTTAACTTTTAAACATTATTATGTTCCCAAGTTTGTTTGTGTTTGGAGGAAGTTGCTGGATAGGGACAGACAGATTTATTCATAATAGGAAGAAACCATTTAACAACTGTTGAGAGAGAACAAACGTACGAATGGGAAGGAGAAAAGAAGTAATAGATAACCATATGATCATTTCTCAACATCTCTTCTTTATATCCGACACTATTGTTCAACACTTATGAACTTCTTACATGTGCTTTCTACAACAAACTGTATGTTCAAATAATAGTTTCTATAAAGCAGGGGTGGGGGATTTCAGGCCCATGGGCCAAATCTGTTTTTTTATTTGGCCCCTTTTCAGTTCCTGGATCTGGCCCTTGTTCCCTCAACTTCTGTCTAGCTCATGGAGCTTGTGCTCATTTTCATTGTGGTCCATGGGAGGCAAAAGGTTTCCTATCTTTGCTTTAATAATTAAGGCATTTCAAGCCCAGTAGCAAGTAAAGGCTGCCATACCTCTCACCCTTGTTAAGTATGAGTAGCATTAGAAAGAAGAGTAACTAGAGTTATTAAGCATGCCTTCCCTAGTAATTGGGCTTGTGGAAACGCCCCTAAGAAGTGTTTTAAATATATATTTAGAGCAGTGTTACAGAAAACAGATTTGAAAAAATATCAGTAACTGTATAGTCCTGGATTGCAAGATCACCTCTCTTTTCTTGTTCAGGTTCGATGAAAGAGAGTTTGTAAATACTTTTCAAACTTAAATCACATTAAATATAGGGATTTTTCTTAATTAATATATATATTGGAAGTTCCCAAACCTCATTTTAAGACTTAACATAGTATTGTACTCAAACAGCTCCGAAGACCTGAAAACTATATCAAGTATCATTCAGAAGTACAATCCCATCTGTAGATGGTGTGACCCCATTTGGGAACCTCTGAATAGACTAGAGATGATCCCTTCATGTATTTCTCATGTTGTTACGGGAGCACCTAGATGCCCCAGTCAGATTCAGAGACCTACTGGATTGTTCATTATACAAGCACATAAACAGGCATAATGAGTGCTCCAAAGGATTTGCGTGGAGATAGAGAACAAATTGAACAAAATTAAGACAACTTAGTTACATGGCCTAATACCAGAACTAGATGGTTCCTAATCTGCCTGTTGTCTTTAGGGTTTAATGTTAGCATCCATTTTCACTTTCAACTTAAAGTCAAGAGCATAAGCCAAGTCTTCATTGAACTTGGTAGCTTATGGGTCTTCAGTGTGAAAACATCTGCTAGTATAAAACCTTTAATCATCTGAAAGTATTTTAGAAAACTAAATAATATAAACTGCACAACTCATTCATCACCACCACTAACAGCACCGGGGATGGTTTTTGAGGAGGTCTTCTTTAAAAAGTTGGATCATTACTTTCTGATGTGTAATAAGCATTTGGTAATTTAAACCTCTCAGCACCATTTTCAGTGAACAAGATTTTTGGTGTCTGTGACCTCAATGCAACTGCAATTTCTCACAATAAATTAATAGTAAAATTTTATGGATGAGTCATTTCATCGCCATGATCTCGTAAATTTCTGGTCTGTCTTTTTTCCCCTCCATGATCTCTTAAATTTCTGGTTTCATTTTTTTCCCCTCCATGGAATCAGATTTACAACGAAGTGATGTGTGGTCCCTTATTGCTGTATGAGCAAAAGGTCTGTTCAAAACAGATAGAGCTATACCAGTTTTAAACAGAACTCCATTTCCTACTGTCTGCTCCCATAACAAGATAAGAATGATATGATGAGAATGTCTCTTGATCAGCACAATCCCACTAAAGTGAATGAGATTGTGACATGAGCATTAGCGGTAAAATGAGTACCTGCAAAAATGGATACACCCACAGAATTTCGGGTACCTGAATCGACTCAAAAATATTGGGTACCAATTGGTACCTATCCGATTTTGACCTGATTTGAATACCTGATGTCCCAGAATGTTGGCTTCTGGTCCTTATTTTTCGGTTTTCCATCTCATTACTAATTGGAAAAATTTAAAAAAACAGTACGGGAAATTACTGATTTTTCAGGTAGTTGGGTACCACATCAGTAAATGAGTAAGCTGTTGACTACCCAATGCAGTACTCAAAAATGCAGTACTCTTATTCCTTTCTTCCTGTGAAGCATAAAAAATGCAGGTATTACCCATAGGTAGCAAATGAACTACCCATTTCAGCTCTAGCATCTATTAGCATGAGGTTAGTTTCCACCTTTCCAAAATACTGATCTACTAGTTTATATTTTGAAGCTTACAAACTGGTCATGCATAAATTTTGGCTGGATATGTGCAGGTGTTTTTTCACCATCATATCAGAGCAGTGACATTTTGGAATAGGCTCCTAGGGATAGTTCTGGGACAAAGATTCTGATAGTTTTAATAAAGTTGGATAAACTTAAGAGGAAGAGCTTGTGATGAGATTTCTCTTCGATGCTAAAGGAAGAGGGTCCCCCCCCCCCCCCCCACACACACACACTTTTCTTGCATATTTTGTTTGGGGGTTTTGTTTTTTTTCCCTTTCCTCCTATGAAGCATCAAATATGGCCACAATGACACTGATCATGTAAGGTACCCAGGCCTTGAGCGAGTTCCTCTGGGGGCAGTGGCTAGCAACACCACTGCAGTTTGCCTCTAACCTAGGCCTTCCTTTGGATGTTCTAGATCCAATCCCTTGATATGCTCCACCCCAACCAACCCCATGTTCCCTGATTGGAATTTCCCCCCTAGTTAGATTGGCAGTTGACTTGGAATGGGGCAGGGGGAGGGGAGTCACTTTTCCTTGCTACATGGAGCATGGCTTATTTGTTTGAGTTATCTGAATATATCTTATACAATTATTATGCACGCTGGCCACTCTGGATCTCTACTTGTGGCAGATTTAATTATAGGTTTATACTTCTATTAGTGAATTTATTGGAGTGGTTTAAGTGTGCTGAATCCTGCATCGATGCAGGGACTGGACTAGATGTCCCTTGAAGCCTCTTCCAGAACTTGTGTTGTATGATTCTATGATTTCAAAGGGACTAGTCATGACTAAGTGTTTTCAGGATGGCAACCACTAATGGAAGTATACTCTTCGATAAATTAGGTAAGATAGATGCAAACTTGTTCTAGCAACGTGTAATTATCTCAAGAGAATCTACTGCTCAGCAGAAGATGAATGATCGATTTGTAGAATTCTATAAAAATCCAAGGAAATTGGTGTTTGAGAGATGAGTCCTCTTTTGCTTGCACTTAACGGAAAAGACCTCTTAGATTTTACTTTCCTCTCACAGGAAATTAAGAAAAAGAATTAAATATCTTAAAGTTGAGGACTTCTAATAATAACAGCTTTTCAACAGCATTTCACAAACACTACTGAATGTAGTTACTTCAGCCTTTAATTGGAATATTTACCTTCTGTATATTATTATTAGGGTTAACTTGGCTACTCCAATGCAAACTGAAGCAATTCTTGCACAGCTTAAAATAGACAAGGGTCATTTAAATTGTGAGTCAAAAGCCAACGTCCCTTGTTAATAAAGGCTGCAAGATCATTGCCAGCACTTTTAGCATCCCATTTGGTATTTATTCTGGTAAAATTAATTTTAAAAAGATCAAGTAGATTTAGGAAAGGCTGCTTATTTCCTGACAATATGCAAAAACCCATTCAGGCCAATTCACAATGCTAGTTATTTAAAACTTTCCCTTTGTGACAGTTTTGACTAATGCTGAAAAACCTTTGATTGCATTGAATAGCTAGAGCTCTGCCAAACTGTGAATATTTCAGTCTGGCGATATCTTTATCCAGTGCATTAAGACAGAGGGTAGTCGCATGAAGCACCCAGAATTTAATCCAAGGATCATTAGGCAGGTTTAGAATAAAAATCAGAAGAATAAAGTTATTAATTAGCATTAAAGGCTGCAATTAATATTTGTTTTGAATACTGAATTTGATAAATTCAGTTTATTCTGAGCCATTTTGACAAAGTGGATATAAAACTTATTTGTTTCTTGCTTCACTTGCAGAAACAAATATTTGTTTCTGTAATTTTTGTTTGGTAACTTTGCTTAATTTACCCAGGCTTGCCCCAGGTTGCTCCCTGCCAGGGGTTTTGTCAATTTCACCCTGAATCAGGTTTCCCAACATATACATACATACAGTATAAGAGAGTGCTTATTTTACTTGCTCCATGGATTACCTCCCAAACATATCACCCACTCCAGAAGACAGCTCCTTTCTCAGGGGCAGCTGGTGGGTGTTGAGGTTGGAGGGGCAGTAAGGCCAGCCGGTGGGCAGAGCCAGGGCAATGGCAGGTGGAGCCAGGGCAACGGTAGGCAGAGCCAGGGCAATGGTAGGCAGCATAACCCAGCAGCAAGGAGTTCCAAGGGTTAATGTTGGATGGACATTACATTACTTAATAAAGCAATTTCAGTTAGGCAAGTTTAAAAGCAGGCAGACAACCTTAAACCTCACTTACAAGCAGTTTTAGCAAAGACGCACACGCAGCAGAGGTTAAGAACGCTGCTTCAGAAAAAAGGGGCTTGCTGCATGTATGTTGGAGGTACCTCAATCCCTGCTTCAGAAGTCCCTTCTGAAGGAGTATTTTTGCCCTCTGCTGTGTGTGTGTGTGTGTGTGTGTGTGTGTGTGTGT
>QEPC01001041.1:5763707-5800716 GCA_003113815.1 Sphenodon punctatus | reverse complement strand
CCTATGGGGATGGGGTGCGGCCAGGGGGAGGGAAAAAGCCTATGAGGATGGGGTGCAGCCGAGGGGGAGGGAAAAAGCCTATGGGGATGGGGTGCAGGGGGGAAAAGCCTATGGGGGTGCGGAGGGTGCGGGGAGGGAAAGCCTATGGGGGTACAGAGGGGGGAAGCCTATGGGGGTGGGGTGGGGGAAGGGGGAGAGGGTAGGGATATCTTACTTGCTGGCTCCAGCGCAGTCCCCATCATCCCGGGCTGCAGGCGGGGGGGGGGGACTTTAGGTGTTTTTTTTTTAATTGCCCACGTGTCCTGCTCTCCTCCGTGGAGGCAGGACGCATGGGCAACTTAAAAATAAAATAAAAAACAAAACAAAAAAAAAATGTTCCCTGCCTTGCCGCTTCCCCCCCCCAAACACTCTGAGCAGCAGATGGGGGGGGGGAGAGTGGCAAGGGGCAGTGGCAGGGAAGCGGCTGGGCTGGCAGCACGATGTTGGAGAGCTGAGCTCTCCAACAGCACGCTGGCAGTGGCAACCATGTTGAGCATGTGAGGCAGGGAGTAGCGCGCATGCGCACTGGTCCCTGCCTCAGTCCTCCGACCCTAGGGATCTTGCCAGGGCTGTTTCAGCAGACGCCCTGGCGAGAGCTTTCCTTGCGCCCATAGGGCTCAATGGAAAGTCCTATATGTGCTGTGGACTGAGGAGCTCAGCGCCCAAATCGTGTTTTTCATAGAAAACGCGGTTTGGGATTAGCCTTTTGTCCCTTGCGGGACCCACTCCTCAGGAGTGGATCCTGGAAGGGAGAACAACTGACAGCGCCGGAGCTTCTGACAGCGCTGCAGCCGCAGCAGCCTCTGACTTTGCTTCAGAGGCTGCTCCGCCCAGGCCGGAGCCGCTTCTGAAGCAAAGTCAGAGGCTGCTGCCTGCAGTGCTGTCAAAGTTGCAGCAGCGGTCAGCGGGGCTTTTTTTTTTAATTATTTTTTTTAAAGCAAGCAGCGGTGGCTGGCCCTCGGTGGCGCTTGGGGGGGCTCTGCCCCAAATTCCCTGGGTGGCCAGCCGCCTTCTGCTTTCTACATTTTCTTTTTCCCAGCTAGGCACGCAGCCCAGCTTTACTCAGCACTTTTGGTCACCTGACCAGCTCCCAACCAATCACATGAACAATTAGCTTCAGAAGCCCCATTAGGGCTGCTCAGGTCCTTTTGCTGAGCTGCAGGGAGTCAGGCAACCAGAGCCAGAGGCCTCCTGGAGTAGATGGAGCCAAGGCCTACATCTACTCTAGGAGGCCAAACAAATATTAGTTTCTGCAATTCTCCCTGCTACATTTGATTTATCTAATAAATTTGTTTTTGTATTTCAGCTGTTTTGGTGGGACTATTTACTGCTGTTGTGCACTGTGCTGTTGTATAATGTTTTATTGTGTCAGATGGGGCCTAATAGCAGCCTGATAGCAATAGTACTGGTGTGTAACAGTGGGTGTTTTCAGATGGATAGAGCTGCCCACTCCCAGAGCTGCGACAGGGGGGCACTCCCACATCCACCTGCTCCCAGCCCCACTAGGGTCTGGATCAGACAGACCTGGCAGGTTCGCAAGCCTACAGTCCACGTGTGCTGAGTCCACCCCACACTCACCATAGAGTAGCAGGCTAGTGTCCACAATGCTATGGTGTTGCCCAGGGCAACAGCCGGATGAAAGTGAAGCAGCAGTGTAGGTCCATATATTATATTTATTTATTTGTTTGCATTTCTCAGCCACCCCCTCATGCCCATGGCATCTCGGGGCGGCTTACAGTATAAAACCAACAATTAAACAACAATAAAACACCAAAAATGTAAACATTTAAAAACCTTCTAAAAACAAACAAACCATCCCCCTCAGAAGACTTTATCCCAACCCTCTCTCCCCTCCTCTGAAGGCCTGTGAGAACAGCCATGTTTTGCAGGCCCAGCAGAAAACCCACAAGCTTGGGGCCCGACGGGCTTCCTCCAGGAGGGAGTTCTATAAACGCGATGCAGCCACCGAGAATGCCCTCTCCCTGCTCAAAAAACCATATTTTGATGCGGATGCTCCTGCCAGTTATCAGCCAGTCTCTAACCTTCCCTTTTTAGGGAAGGTTATTGAACGGGCTGTGGCACGGCAGCTCCAGGAACATCTGGACCGCACTGGTTTCCTTGATCCCTCCCAGCCTGGGTTTCAGTCTGGGTATAGTACGGAGACAGCCTTGGTGGCCTTGGTTGGCGATCTCCATCTGGCGTTGGACCAGGGTCATCAGACCTTACTGGTCCTGCTAGACCTTTTGGCTGCGTTCGACACAGTCGATCATGAGGTATTGGTGACTCACCTGCAGGACCATGCTGGAATTGGCAGAACAGTCTTGGGCTGGTTTCATTCATTCCTGGCCGGGAGAACTCACAGGGTGGTCTTGGGGGAGTGTACGTCTTCCCCCCCAGGGCCTCACATGTGGAGTCCCGCAGGGTGCCATTCTGTCCCCCCTCTTGTTTAACATCTATATGCAGCCATTAGGGGAGATCGTGAGAGGGTTTCAGGGCATGCAGTGTCAGCAGTATGCTGATGACACTCAGTTCTACCTCTCCTTTTCCATCAACCCAGGCCATGCAGTCTCCTTATTTTCCCAGTGCCTGTCAGCTGTGGGGGCTTGGATGAGGTCAAGCCATCTGCAATTGAATCCTGACAGGACGGAGGTGATGTTGGTGGGCGAGGGCTTGGGGCGCCTGGGGATGGTTGAATCTCCTCTTGTTGGGGGGGTTCACCCTCCCATGGTCTCTCAAGTGCGGAGTCCGGGTGTGCTCCTTGATTTGCAGCTCAGCCTGGAATCTCAGGTTGTGGCCATGGTGGGAAGTGCATTTCGGCAGTTATATCTTGTCCGGCAGCTTCGGCCGTATCTCTCAGACTCCGACCTCGCCACTGTCATCCATGCCTTCATCACCTTGAGGCTGGATTACTGCAACACGCTCTACGTGGGGCTGCCCGAGAAGCTGGTCCGGAGGCTCCAGCTGGTGCAGAATGCCGCTGCCCATCTCCTTACGGGGGTGGGTCGCAGGGAGCACATGACACCTGTGCTCCGGGCTCTGCACTGGCTGCCTATAAAGCACCAGGCCAGGTTTAAGGTGCTGGTTTTAACCTTTAAAGCCCTTCACGGCCTGGGCCCTTCTTATCTGAGGGACCGCCTCACTCCCCATGTGCCCGTGCGACCCTTGAGATTGTCCATGGGAGCCTTTTTGGAGGTTCCCCGGGCAAGGCAGGTGGCCACCAATGTTAGATCTTTTCCAGTGGCCACCTCTGTGCTGTGGAATTTGCTCCTGGAGGAGGCTTGGTTGGCTCCCTCTCCTGCTGTTTCAGCATGTATGTAAGACCTGGCTGTTCCTTCAGGCTTTTGATGAGGGGTAGGAGTGTGTGTGTGGGGGGGGTTTCCCCACATTGTATTGTATTTTTTAATTTATTTTTTTTTTAAATTACTGAGTGTTGTTCGCCGCCCCGGGCTGCCCTGTGGGCAGGAGGGGTGGGATGTACATTTTAAATAATAAAATAAATAAAAATTGTGGGTCCCTGTTTTACATGGGGGACCTCCAAGAAGGCACTCCTGGCAGACCAAAGGGGTCGTTCTGGGGCACAGAGGGTGAGGCTTCATACCTAGAGGTATGAAAGGCCAAGACCATATTAGATGGACTGCTGCTCTGCTTTGGGCCCGTGCCCTGGGTTTGGCTGGCCTGCTCCACCAGTGGCAGATGTTCCGGAGTGCCATTGGTGGGGGCGCCCTGGAGCAGGTACAGCTCCTTCTCCCTCACCCCTCGACTCAGGCTGGACCCAGGATCTTCACATTGGGCTGCTGTGCTGGTTCAAGCACATTCCTTAGCCTCCTGGTTGGTCCTTGTTTCAGCCTTGTCCCATGCTTCCTGACTGGCTTCTTGCAAGAATATAAGGCCTACTGGCAGAAGACAGAAACTGGTTGCAACAATGCAATCTAGTTCTTGTTTCTGTTCTTGCCTTGTTCTTGGATTTTATTTATATTAAAATTTATATCCCGCCCCCTCCCATCAACAGACAGCTTGGCTCACAACTTCCACATTCTAAAAATCATAAAACAGTAAATAACAGTAAAAACATAGACAAAAGGAAAACTAAAACCAAATTAAATAAGAACAGTGAAAAAACTAACACCCCTTCCTCCCCCACCCTACTCACACCCTTCCTCGAAGACCTGGATGAACAGTCAGGTCTTACAGGCCCGGCAGAAGGCCAGTAGACCCAGGGCCAGTCGAGCTTCCTCCAGGAGGGAGTTCCACAGCCGTGGTGCAGCCACCGAGAACGCCCTCTCCATTGTGGCCCCCCGGCTAACCCAGGGGACCTCCAAGAAGGTGCCCCCAGCAGACCACAAGGATCGCCCCAGGACCCGAGCAGTGAGGCGGTCTCTCAGATAGGAGGGGCCCAGGCTGTGATTTTGTCTCTGAATCACTCCCTGAACCTTGCCCTGCTCTTGCTTCTGCATCTTGCCCTGTTCTTGTTCTCCCGACTGAGTTTCCTTTCATACCCCTGACTCAGACTGACTCCCTGGCTGGACCTCTGCCTCTGGCCCTGTATGCCTTGGTTTCTGACACTTGGCTTCTGCTCTGGTCCCAGTCCTGACTCCATGCCCCAATATACTCATCTGCCCACTTACAAGACACACCATAAACACTTCATTACGTATTGCTTACATATTGCTATTTGTTTAAGCCAGGGGTGGGGAACATTTCTATACCCTCCAACAGTACCTTTTTGCCTGGTACAGTAATGGGTTTTTACCTCTTGTACCAGGCTCCCAACAATGTAAGCTTAGTAACAGGTTCTGCAGACAAAGGGAGTAATTAACACCTCATTACTCCAGCAGAAGAAAGAGCTGTGACTCATTGCTGATTAACACAGGGATGGGGGCACCTTTTTCATTTTAACAAGTTTGGGCTAAGCAGTGCACTACTGTCAAAGAACAAATGTAGTTAACACCCAGGCAGGAGGGAGCTGTGTATCTGGGAACAAGATGAAAACAAGAAGTTAGGAGGGATGCAAGTGTGTTTGTGAAATTCTTTAGCATGCTGAAAGGGACTGTCACTGCTTCCACCTGTGATCCTCCGAGTGACTTTAGAACTAAGGCTTTAGAACCAAAGTCAATGCACACATTTGAGAATTTTGATTTTTGGACCATTTAATAAGCTGAACCATCAGTTCTGCACATACAAACCTATGTGTATACAAAGCCTCTCACAGAGACACACTTTTCCCCACCTCAGCTCCAAAGTTAGTCAGTTAAGTTAAAATTTATTTCTTTCAATCATAGGTTATAACAATAATAGCATACAAATCAGCATAGCCATAGGCCATTACAATACAAAAATAACATAAGCAATAAAATTAAAAGTAACAGAAACAGCTAAAAATTAAAATTAAAATTCATTCCAAAACCCTTTCAAAAGACCCAGAGTAAGTCAAGTACAACCATAAATACATATTCAGTACTTAGTAATCCAGTTGCCCCAAGATTATTTATTCATAGCAGACGCTCTTTTGATAGCTGCTGGCAACAGAGGCAGTAATAAATGGAACGTCATCCCTCAACAGAAAATGTAAATATAATTGATTGGACTGACCAGGATAAGTCCAAAGTTAGTCAGTGGGCTATTTACAAATTTTCATAAGCACATGCAAATTTATGCAAATTAGAGATCGCATGACGTGTGCCTCTTTTTCACTGTCAAATGCTGGAGGGTATGCTTTTCCCTTGCAGGAGACACTTTGAAATTAATACAAGCTCTGAGGGTCACAGAGAAGTTGGGGGCACGAGTGTTTAAGGAGTGAGCTCAGGAAGAGGAGGGTCCAGATCATGGATCTGTCCCCTATCTTTGTGTACATTCCCTCCTCTCTGCTCCCATTGCCGAGCTCAGCCTTCCAGTGCTTCGTGGTAGGAACTGGTTCCAGGGGCCAGATCTAGGAACTGGAAAGGGGCCAAATGAAAGCTATGTGTCGGCCACTTTGGGCTCCTGGGCCTGTGGTTCCCTAGCCCTTTCAACTAATAGGTGAAAAATCTTTGTGAAAACAAAATGGCATATTCTTTTCAGCCCTAATTAGCACAAATATCTTTAATCAAATACCACAGACTCTTGAAGCAGGCAACATGTCTATATGTTGGTAGCAACAATATTGCTAATTTTTGCAATTTTGATGCAATTCTCACAAGAGTTAATATTCATCTTAAAGCCCCAACTCTTAAATTTGTCTGAATATGTGATAATTTCAACCTTTTAAATAAATAACATGTTTTTATCCCCTAAAGTTCCAGAGGGAAGCTTGAAAATGGGAACCGAGTGTAACATAAAGCTTAAGACAGAGGTTCTCAAATTGTGAGTCAGGACCCTAGGTGGGATTGAACCATCTGCCCGTGGAAGCATGATCCCCTGAGATTTGCTCTAATTTACTTGTCTTTGCTGCTGACTGGGGTCATGAGATTAGAGTCTACAGATGGGGACACAGGTAAAAAAGGTTTTGGAACCACTGGTTTAAAATCTAAAAGAAGAAAAAAAAACTAAAAAAAGAAACCCTCTAATGATTTTGGGGGTATGGCTTAGATATGATTTTTTATCAGCTGGGTTTGGAATACAGAAGCCTGTAATTTGGTGCCTCGTCCTGATTGATGTTTCAGGGAGATAACAGCTATAGAATAAAAATGATGATATTCCTCCAATACTTCATCTTCACATAGTTTTCCATAGTGAAGTGCCCAACGTATCTGTACTGGGAATGGTGTTATTGTAGATATTCATTAATGATCTGGAAAAGGGAGTAAAGGAGTGAAGTGAGCAAATTTGCAGATGATGACACAAAGTTATCCAAGGCAGTTAAAACATACGTGGAGTGATTCAAAATAATCCAAACTATAAGTATACAGTGCTGGGTTCTAAAGTAGGGGTTACCACTCAAGAAAAGGATCTTGAAATCACTGTGGACAATACATTGAAATCCTCAGCTCAGGAGGAACTGAGCATGTACGCGCTCTAGGCAGACGTGGGAAACAAGGCTCCCCTCCCAAGCCCGACTAAACTCGCTTTTTCAGCACCGAGACGCACCACAACCAGCCCCAAAAAATCAACAAATGCCGGGGGTAAGTCAGGGGAAAAGAAAAACCGCAAACCAACCTAAGGTTGAGAGATTTTACCTGCGGGACAGAAACGAGGCCCAGCAGCACTCTCAGCCCAGCCTGGTGAATAAAATGGCTGACGCAATCACCCAGACAGAGGGAGGCACAGACCCAGCAGTTAGCAGGGAACTGAAAGACTTAATTAAAGGCTTGAGGCAGGATTTGGGGGCTGCGGCACAAGCCAGAGAAAAGCTGGCAACTGAAGTCAATAAACTACAGGTGACAACTGAACTTAACATAAAAAAACTGGAGGGACTCTCCAAAAGAATGGAGACTGCTGAATCCAGAATAATAAGTTTAGAAGATAACTCCCTGGGGAATGAAGATCAGATAAGAAAAATGAAAGAGAAGATAGATTACTTGGAGGAGAAAACAGAGGACTTAGAAAATCGCTCCAGGCGATCAAACCTCAGATTTACCGGCCTAGCAGAGGGATCAGAAAAGGGAGATGCAAAACAACTTATAAAAGAGTTACTACAGGAGCTCTTCCCAGAGGACCCAGAAATCCAGCAGGCCAGAATGGAGCAGGCACATAGAACAGCCAGACAAGCCCCAAAGGAGGGAGATTACCCACGCACTATCATTGTCAAGTTTCTGGAATATCAAACAAAAGAAAAAATTCTAAGACTGGCAAGGAGCAAGCAGAAACTAGAATTCAAGGGAAAGGCGATCAGAATCTTCCCAGACTATGCAGCAGCCACAATATACAAGAGAAGAAAATGGGGGAAATTCTTCGCCATACTACACGAAAAGAAACTGCAACCTCAACTGATGTTCCCAGCCAAGATGAGCATTGCGTGGAAAGGGAAGAGAAAATTCTTCACTGACCCCGAGGACTTGGAAATATTTCTAAAAGACAGTAACCCGGCCTAAAGAAACAAAAGACCTGGAACTAAAAATACCACGGAGTGGACGTGACAACGTGCAAGAAGCAAAAACACAAAAGACTAACAAAAAGAGGAGAGGCAGAGAAGGGCTGCCTTCACAAGGATGACAAAGGTTAAGGTTAAAATTAAGGGCTGAAATGTTAATGCCTTTTTATGTATTGACAAGTGTTCTTGCTAATGCAGAAATTGCTAATGCAGAAATTTAAACCAGAAGGTTAAGAATGGGACTGTTAACTCCCTTGTTTTAGGTATGACAGAAGCAACTGCAAAGCAGCAGGTTAAACCACTTGTTTGAGGGAGTAGATGTCATCCCTTTTTCATTTTAGCTGAGAGGTAATCGCTAAAGCAGTAAGTTAATTCAGCTGTTTAAGGGATGAACTGCTGAGAGGTGGACCCAGAGGGGCAGAATCCACTTGTTTGAGGGAGTAGATGTCATTCCCTTTTTCATTTTAGTTGGGAGGTAACTGCTGATAGCAGGAATTTAATTCAGCTGTTTAAGGGATGAGTTGTTGAGCTGTGGACCCAGAGGGGAGAAACTTAAAAAGTGGAGAGGCTAAAGAAAATGGCCTCTATACGGTTAACAAATATTAAAAGTTAGCAAGGGGGATAATAGCAATGTTTTCAATAGATGACAGAACTAAGCGTCAAAGCAGAAATGTAAATTAATTGTTTAAGGGCTGGGATATTAACCTGTTTTAATTGTAGGTATGAAGCAATTGAAAGGATAGGAACATAAGCTACTGATTCAATAAAGGTTAAGGTTATTAAGGTACAGTTAGAATTAAAGGCGGGGGACAACGAGACCCCCAAAGGTTTATTGGCTTAGAAAAATGAATAGAACAATACAGACGAGGGCAATGGAGAACTGCACTGAATACAAGGGGAGAAATGTTAATGTTAATGTTGGAAGCAATTACAAACATAGAAGTGTAAACCAGTAGGTGGAGGGCTGAGACATTAATCCTCTTTCCACTGTCAAATAGAAACACCTGTAAATGTGGAAAAGCTAACCACTTTTCTGTTTTTTTTATAACAAAGGCTGAGATCATCAAGGCCCAGCTGGAAGGGAAGGTAGGGGGGAATTAATCTGCTAAAAAAGCTGGTAGTCTTGAAACAGGGGGAACAGAAGATAAGCTGTAAAAGACAGTGCAAGCCTGACACCAATACCAAAACCAAAGGACAAAAGCCCAACCAGACAAGCGAGATACAAAATCATAAATGAACCCTATAAAGGGGAAAGAGGGGGAAACCCTGGACATAGGGACCTGGGAGGGGACCCAAAGAGGAGAGAAGAAAAGCAACCACGATGCATGCTCAGGCAAGAAAAAGTAGAAAGGGGGAAAGGAGGGGGGGATGGGAAGGGGGGGTAGGGGTTTTTGTTATAGGTCATCCCAAGGCACAAAATAGAATTAAAACAGCAAAGCAGACACCAATACGAGACAAGATAACTTTATTGAGCAGGCAAAAAACAAGCAAAATAAAAGATGGATACGCTTAAAACATTGACATGGAATGTACGAGGCTTAAACGAGCCGGTGAAACGGCGGAGAGTTAAGGAATTAATATGGGAGGAACGTTGTGATGTTTTCTTCCTTCAGGAAACACACCTAGTAGAAAAAGACATATTCAGATTTCAGAACAGACACTTTGGGCATATATTCACCTCCTGCGCCCACAAAAAGAAAGCAGGAGTTCTGATTGGGATCAGGACAGGTATAGAATTCAGTCCAAACAGAATAAAGAAAGACAAAGAAGGGCGATTCCTGATGGTGACAGGTACACTAAAAGGAGAAAGTGTCTCCCTGGTAAATCTCTACGCCCCCAATGAAGAGACCCTGGCATTTTTACACAAGACCATAAAAGACATAAAGGGGAATCTAGAAGGGAAACTCTTCATACAAGGGGACTTTAACTCCCCGATAACATGGAGGGACCACTCAAACAATAAACCACTAAAAGGATGGCAGAATAAAGTGGGGCAATGGCTCACCGATCATGGACTGATAGATATATGGAGGACACTAAACCACACACAGAGGGAGTACACGTATTATTCAATACCCCACAAGGTGTTTACAAAAATAGACCATTCCCTCACGCTAAAAGAGGAATTCAGAAATTGCAGTAAGGCATATATAAAACATCAGACCATATCGGATCACCAAGGACTAATCACGATCTTCACTTGGGGGCAAAGAGGGCCAGGACAGGGAAAGAACTCGTGGCAGATGGATAGGGGTCTTTTACAGAATAAATTCTTTTGTACCCAAATACAGCAAGGCATCAAGGACTATTTTGAATTAAATGGAGGCTCAGTGAGTTCATGGAATACCTTGTGGGAGGCGGCAAAAGCGGTAACAAGGGGCAACATAATCTCAGTGGGGGCAGCAGTTAAAAAGAGAAATAGGGAAATATTAAAAGACTTATATCAGCAACTGATAATAGCGGAATCGGATCAGAAGCAGAACCCATCAATGAGAGGCCACAAGCAACTGCTAAAAATAAGAGAAGCCATAAACACAGAAGAAGTAAATAAAACAATAAGAAAGCTGAAAATAATCAGAGCAAAACACTTTGAACAAAATAACAAATCTGGCAAGATCTTGGCCCGTCTGACCAAGAAAATAAATACCCAGCATAATATTAAGGAAATAAACAGGCCAGAAGGTACCACAACAACAGATCCAGATGAAATACAAAAAGAGTTTAAAAAATTCTATGAAAACATCTATAGTACCACGAACCCCCAAATAACTGATATTAACAGATTCTTAGAGAAATATGAGATTCCAAAACTAAATAATGCCCAACAAGGATTTCTAGATGCCCCGATAGAGATAGAGGAGGTAGCAGAGGTGATAAAACACCTCCCTAAAAATAAAGCTGTAGGCCCTGACGGACTACCGACCGAATTCTATCAATGTTTTGCTAAAGAATTGATAACCCCATTGACAACAGTCTTTAATCAAGCGCTGAGAGAAGGAGCTTTGCCGTCCTCCTTTTATGAAGCCAGGATAGTAGTGATTCCCAAACCAGGAAGGGACCCAAAAAGTTGTGGAAGCTATAGGCCGATCTCACTGCTGAATAGCGATTATAAGATATTTTCAAAATGTTTGGCCAACCGATTAGCAGCAATCGCAGGACATCTGATACATAAAGACCAAGTAGGATTCATCCCAGGGCGATTGGGAATGGACAATATAAGAAAAGCAGTAAATATCATCCATAACCTACAGACTAATAAGACCCCGGCCATAGTCCTGTCTACCGATGCGGACAAGGCGTTTGACAGGGCGGAACCGACATTTTTATTTCAAATTATGAAAAAGATGGGGATAGGGCGAAGGTTCTTAACCTGGTCTAGATTAATATACAAAAACCCTATATCCAGACTGCAAATTAATAACACGGTTACAGAGCCATTCAAACTGACCAGAGGAACCAGGCAAGGGTGCCCACTCTCACCCTTGCTATTTAATCTGATGTTGGAAGGCCTAGCTATAGCGATTCGACAGGAAAACAAAATTAAGGGAATAACAATAGGAAAAACACAACAGAAGTTAGCATTATACGCAGACGACATGCTGCTGTTCATCAGTGAGCCCCAGACCTCCCTTCCAGTTCTGACTAATCTAATAAAGGAATTTGGTACAATAGCGGGCTACCGGATTAACTTCGAGAAATCACACGCATTTATATTCAGAGGAAGGGGGGAAGCGGATCACGTGACAAAGGAGGATAGCCCATTCCAAGTACAGGAGAAAGAAATTAAATACTTAGGGATTAACTTAACCAAAAATATCAAAAACCTATATACTAGTAATTTCCCACGAACACTGAATAAAGTAACCAAAGAAATAGAGGACTGGAAAAATCTGGCATGTAGCTGGCTAGGAAAGGTGAACCTATTTAAAATGGTGGCATTGCCAAAACTATTGTACCCCATGATGGCACTACCTATAGAACTGCCTGAGTCCTTTTTCAGGGACATAGACAAATTACTGGCTAGGGTGATCTGGACCGACAAAAGACCCAGAATAAATAGAGAAACATTATATAGAACAAGGGAAGCAGGAGGGCTGAACCTACCAGACTTTAGGCTGTACCATAAAGCAGCTGTTCTGAGCGCCCTGCAACCCTGGTACCATCAATCAGAACAACAAGACTGGGTAAGAATAGAGGGACATATACTGGGGATAGATAATTTTGCGCAATACATAGTAGATGAAGGAGTGATAGAGGAGAAAAAATGGAAGGAACACCCCTTTGCAGGAATAGCTTGGAAATACTGGCAGCAGGTAACAAAGAAAACTAAAAGCAAAAGGAATAAGTCCCCTTATACTCCAATCAATCTCTGGAGGTTTAGAGAGCATAGAATAGCTGAGAAACTTAGAATAGCATTACAGAGGAAACAGATCAAGAGAATGGGACAACTATTTAAGGAGGGGGAAATGCTCGCCAAAGAAGATCTAGAACTGTTCTTACAGGAAGGAATTGATCCCTTCCAGTTTAACCAGTTAAAGAGTGCCCTCACACGACAGGGAGCAGTAGAAGAGTATGGGAGAGCACCCCTCAACATGGAAAGGGTCCTCTTTGATAGAGACAATAACAGAGGCAGGCTGGGGAGAATATATAAGGCCTTAAAGGAAATATGGTATAAAAAAAATTATGGCTTCATGCGGGCCTGGGAAAAGGAACTGGGTAAAACATTCACTGAACAACAAGAAAAAGAAATAATAGCCCATTACGACAGCTGTGCAGCTTCCTTGGAAGCTAGGGAACCCCAAGTAAAACTGTCCATGAGATATTATCTGACACCTAGCCAGTTTAAACACATGGACAAAGCAAGCTCCGGGAAATGTTGGAGGGGATGTGGGAAAGAGGGAACCCCACTACATTGTTGGTGGGATTGTGAAAAGGTTCAGGACTTATGGAGGGTAGTGTGGGCAAATATGGAGGAGATGGCAGGATTTATAATCCCATTTCGTCCGGAAACGGCATTACTGGGAATATATCCCAACAGCGAGGCACTCAAGAAAATAAAACCCCAATGTGTAATATTCTGTCTGGCGGCAATTAATGTAATAGCCAGAAACTGGAAATCAGACAAAAACATCAAAGAAGGAGAATGGTTAAACAGATTATGGTTTATTTTTTCAATGGAAAGACTGCTGGCAAAATTACATGACAAAATGGACAAATTACACGGCAGATGGAGACAGTGCCTACAACAGATGCAGGACAAGCCTCTGACAGAGGATGAAAGAGCGTATATGTTTGATTTCTACATTTAAAAAAAAGAGAAGGTAGTCTGCTTTAGATAAAGATCACAGGAACTGTGCAACCAAAATGCAAAAATGACCTATTAAAGTTGATGCAGCACTCAGTATAGTTAGCAGCTGAGTGAATGTTATCCTTAAAGTTGAAAGGATGGGTTTAATTAAATCAGAGAGCATAGAATCAGCAGGTATAAAACGAAATATATGTACTGACAAAGGTTAAAACATAATGTAACTGAATTGTAATTACTTTATGCTGAAAATTCAATAAAAACAATTTAAAAAAAAAAAAAGAAATCCTCAGCTCAGTGTGCAGCAGCGATCAAAAAGCAAGCAGAATGTTAGGAATTCTAGTTCTATCAGAATTATTTGGAAAGGGATAGAGAATAAAACTGAAAACATCATAATGCCTCTATATAAATCTATGGTGAGATCTCACCTTGAATACTGTGTGCAGTTCTGGTCACTCCAGCTCAAAAAAGATATAGTAGAATTGGAAAAGGTACAGAGAAGGGCAACAATGATGATAAAGGGTATGGAAAGGCTTCTGTATGAGGAGAGGCTTGATAGGTTAAGGCTCTTCAACTTGGAGAAGAGACAACTGAGAGGGGATGAGATAGAAGTTTATAAAATCATGAATGGAGTGGAATGAGTAAATAGGAAGTTGTTATTTACCCTCTCAAATAGTACTACGACTAAGGGACACTCCATGAAACTAACTGGCAGCAGATTTTAAAACAAACAGGAAAATTTCACTCAATGCACAATTAACTTGTGGAATTTGTTGACGGAGGATGTTGTCAAGGCCAATAGTATATCTGGGTTTAAAAAAGGATTGGATAAGTTCTTGGAAGATAGATCCATTAACAGCTATTAGCTAAGTCGGTTGGGGGATGTAATCTCTTAACTGTTGAGAGCTGGAAGTGAACAACAGGAAATGGATCACCCCATTATGAACTGTTGGGTACTTCTCCCAAGTGTCGGAGATTGGCCACTGTTGGATACAAGATGCTGGATCATTGTTCTGACCCAGTATGGTACTTCTTATGAGTCTTCTTCAGCTTGATTTTGTATTGGTGAGTTAGATGAGGCCACTGGAGTTGAGGGAGTGCAAATGAAAGGGGGAAATTAGTTTATGCCGTGTGTGATGCATCTTCTCGATATAGGGAGTTGGCGGTGGGCTGATGGGGCCTCAAGTCAAGGAATGCAGAAAATCCACTGCATGCTAATCTTCCTGTCCTGTATAGCTATAAGAACATATATGCCAGACTGGGTCAGACCAATGGTTCATCGAGCCCAGCATCTGGTCTCCAACAGAGGCCAATCTCGGCCGCTTGAGACAAGTACCCAAAGGTTATAATGGGACAATCCACTCCCAGCTCCCAACAATCAGAGGTTACATCCCCCAACCTACTTACCTAATAGTTATTATGAGGAGAGTCAGCTTATCTTCATGGCAACGTTCCCTACCATCAGCGCTCTGTAGTAGTATGACTATGCTCTTATACTGTAATCTCTTGTGGGGTTCTTTACTCTCTAGTTTCGTCAATGGGGTTGGGGTTCTTGCAGATCAAATGATTCAAATAGTTTATTCATCGGCATAATCCTCTAATTAACATACATGGCAGTATTGACACTGATCTTCCAAGAAGCTTCTCTGCTGATGGCTCAAGGCAGTTGAAGAACAAAATAAAATAAATAAATAAATGTTCCTATTCCATTCTTGTCCTGCTTGGCCTCTTTGTGGCCTTTGACAATTTAAACCCTCCCCTTTGATTCACTTCACTTCCTTGGTTTCCAGGGCCCAGTTTCTCAACTGGTTCTCTTCCTATCTTTCGAACATCTCCTTCAATATCTCTCTCACTGGTACCTCCTCAGCCTCCCTTCCCCTCTCAGTTGGAGATCCCCAGTGCTCTGTCCTGGGCCCTCTTCTGTTCTCCCTTTATACTTTATCCTTGGGTAAACTCATTGAATCTCATGGCTTCCTTTATCATCTATATGTTGATGGGTAAAAACAGAAGTGACAGTGGTGCAGCCGGAACCCTGGCCAAGTCAAGTCGCCGCTGACACTGTTGTGGTCAGGGTCGAGGAACCGACTGCATGTGGTCCGAGCTGGAGGGCCATCCCGATCCTGTCCCCTGCTGTGCCCAGTGCCCCACGCCATGACAGCCAATCACAAACCTCCATGGCAGCCCCGATCTGAGACAGGCCACGGCGGGTCAGAACATAAGTTCTAACCTGATGTGGCCTGCTTTGCCACAGACTGACCCCAGCATGCGGAGAGGTGCAGTAGCCCAGACTCTGAGTTAAGCACTTTGCTGAGTAACAGACTGGGCTAGCCACCCACACACCTGGGGTCAGTCAGAGGTAAACATCTGGGGGCCGGAGCACAAAGGTGAGTGTTACCCGGGAACCACTGCGGGACAAACCTGCCCAGAGCAGCAGGTCACCGTCACGTTTGTTTTTACCGAATGACTTCTCTTTCCACATCTTCACTTCCCCTCCATTCAGTCTCACATCACTAAGTGTCTCTCTGACATCTCTGCTTGGACATCCCATCAGCATTTGAACTTAACATGCCCAAAACTGAATGCCTCAACTCTCCCCCTAAGCCAGCCTCTCTCATTTCAGTATCTATCTCCATGGATGGTGTCAGCGTCCAGCCCGTCCCACAGGCAGGTAGCTTGATTAATCTTTGATTTCTCCCTTTCCTTTGCACAATATATCCAGTCTGTTTCAAAGGCCCATTACTTGTCTCTGCATGACATTTCTACAATTCAGCCCCTCCTTACTGCTCCTACTGCAAGGACTGCGGAGTCCACAGTCTAGTCACCTTTTGCTGTGACTACTGCAACCTCCTTCTTACAGACATTCCCTGTTCTCACCTTGACCCTCTCACTTCTGTTCAACATTCTGCTGTGAAGGTGATCCACCTTGCTGGCCATTTTGATCACTTTTAGCCTCTCCTTTCCCTCTCCACTGACTCCCTTTCGCATTCAGTACAGAGCTGGACGTGGCATAACAACGGGGTGGAAATCTACACTCACATGCCAATATAAATATCATCACTAAGATTTCCCTCCACCCAACATTAATTGGATCAGAATAAACCATTTACTTTCTATTTTAAATACACAGAACATATTTTGTGCAAAAGAGCAAAATATACTAATTATGGAAGAGCAAAATCCAGCATTAATTATGGGCTTGTTCCTGAATTCACGGATGTGGGAGTTTTGCCATTCTGGTCAGGGAAGAATGAAGAGGTTCATCCAGAGTTCTCCTCTTATGCTATACCTCGGCTCTCATATTTTCATCTATATTTACATGAGAGGACTTGAGAAAACTCTTTTCCTTATAATCAACATGAAATCAGTATTGGAAAACATGGATTACTCGTGTACAACTGTGACCCGTTTAATATATGGGCATCTACTGCAAGTTAAAGGGGGGAAAGGGGAAAAGACACCAGATCATTAAGAGATGGCAGTTTTTCTACAAACAGTACTTTTCCATAGATAAGAAATAGGGAAGAAATGGTTTGTGCAATTGAGACTATCCACAATCAATTCTAATTTATGTATCTCACATTGACAGTACATGGCAATAACCCAAAATAGCCTAAGTTTAGTATTGCAATCCTCCATATACAAGCCTGTCCTTCACTACTGCCTTCAGTCTCTTGCACAAACATATTTTGAGAACATCGGGCATATTTCACTGCATTGATGTGAAAATCTCTGTAAATTTGAGCACAGATACAGGCTCCAAACACACATTGATTTCTTACTACAAAATACTACAATAAAGATCATGTGTACATTTTTAAAAGACTGTCAACCTGTTAAGGTCCTCACTATCTTCCTAGTAATTTTAGCTTCCTGCCTAGCACCTTTAAAGAAAATTTTTTTTACATTTTTTTAAAAAGAAATTTCTAATACTATAAAAAGCATTTTTTATGTCCTCAAATGTGTGAATTTCTGGAACTCAAATTTTAAGAAACATTCTGTTAAAATCTACATATAAGGATGTTGCTTGGAATGTACCTTCCTTTGTTAGATATAGAAATATGCAAGTATTGATGTTTCCCTCTTTGAGTACAATGTAGTATTTTAAATTATATCTAAAATGAAAAATGAGCACCGGGAATTCTCCAGAAAATATTAGTAGGAAATCATGGAATATTTTTTAGTTCCAGATGTGGACACTATGGGTTTGATCCTGGAAATTTTTCTTTTCCAGATATTGGGTGCAATCCAAGTGGCGGCATACACTGCCTGTTGGCACAATGTCCTGCCAGGCGGTGGGCGTACAAGTGCACATGCGTCCTGCGCACGCAACAAGCCACACAGGATCACACCATGCCCCTACCAATGTGACACCGCCTCCCCAACCCCTACAGTGGTGCAGCCTGGGGGATGGAGCAGGCACAGCTCCTGCTCCATTCCCCAGGCTGCAGAGCATGTGGGCTCAAGCAGTCGCATCAGAAGGGGCTCGCCGTGGCCACACATGGCTTGCTTCATGCATGCCTACCCATGCACCGATGTACATATACCGCGTCTGACGTAGACACAGTCTAAACGGGCCGCTGGACTGCACCGATTATTTATACTATGTCTTCTCAACTCACAGCAGTAAAGGTATTGTGATATATCTATGTGGTGATAAATGATGCTGTGGCATATTATCATGGATGTATTTTGTGATGTTATTATTTGATTATTTTATTTTATTTTATTTTATGGTTTTAGTTGCATATTACTTATCTGTATATTGATATGTTGTTATATCATATTATTAATTATTATTATTATTATTATTATATTATATTTTTTTGTATATATATGTTTGTGGGTATGGCTATGGCGAAAGCTAGCTGAATAAAGTTTATATATATATTGGTTTCAATGGGAATGCTCTAATAAAGTCAAGCATGTGTACGTGTTTGCAGGATTGCGGTCTTTGTGATAATACAGGGTAATAATTGGGAAGAAACATAGTTTAGCATCAGATAAGTAACCCGAGATTCAAAATTAACTCTGTTATCAGCAAACAGCCCATTGTCCGTAATCTGTGCACCCAGTGCATCCATACTCCTCTACTTATCAGTCTCTGTTTTATGATCCTGGGAGCTAGAGGTGTAGCTAGGTGGGAATGGGCCCACTGCTGGGGCACTCCCCTCCAGTGTGGATTCAATTCTATACATACGGTGCCCCCCTCCCATCCCGGCACGTCAGCCCCAGTGTGGCTGTACCTGCTGCTCCTAGTATAACTACACCCCTGATGGGAGCACAAAGAATGAAGAGACTGTTGCTGGCTCCTTGGAGTGAAAGTATTCCAGCGCTGATCTTGTCTGTATTAGCAATAGTTGTGCAGATATTTGTACTACATGGTCTTTGGAGTTCCTTCTAGGTTTTCACTCTTAATCTGGAAACAGCTCTAAGGAACAACTGAGAACTTATTTTAATTGTCAGTAACAGTGCTTAAATCTAATTAACAACATAAAAAACACTGCAACAGCAGCCTTCACGCGTTGCTCTCTATTATGTTAAGTAATCTAATTTTAGCAATGCTTCTGTATTTTTGGAAAGTAGATTCATTCTTTCCAAAACAGTGGGATATTTTATTAGGAGCATCTCCTGTTAAATATTCATGATTCGTGCAGTAGTTCAGTTTGGCTTATGTCCATTCTTAGTGAAAGACCTTTAAACATATTCAATGGAAGCAAGATCTGAAATATATGTATATTAACTAAAACAAAAAACTTAACAGTTTAAAAAAACCTTAAATGCACAAGAGTTTTCTTAAAATACAAAAAAACCACCCAAATTCAGTACAATTACAATTCAAAAAACCTTCCACTCCATACATTGCAACAAAACAAACACCAAAAAACATTGAAATTATTTCAAAATTCAACCAATATTTAATATTTTACCATCATCTACATACATGTAATATATGTACTTAATTCCTTACCATACATACTTATTCATTTTCATCAATAACTGAACTTTCACATTTTCCCATTATTAAACATGAATTTCTTAACATAATTCGACAACATACAATTTTTTCACAGTGCATTAAGTCTGTTTGTACACAACTGCATTGTGTAGAACAAATTGTATAATGTTATGTACACTCACATTGTTAACACTATTGTATTAATTGTATTAAATTTGTATACATGTAAAGCACAGACTTAATGCACTGTGAAAAAAATTGTATGTTGTCGAATTATGATAAGAAATTCATGTTTAATAATGGGAAAATGGGAAAGTTCAGTTATTGATGAAAATGAATATAAGTATGTATGGTAAGGAACTAAGTACATATATTACAGGTATGTTGATGATGGTAAAATATTAAATATTGGTCAAATTTTGAAATAATTTCAATGTTTTGGGGTGTTTGTTTTGTTGCATTGTATGGAGTGGAAGGTTTTTTGAACTGTAATTGTCCAGATTTTTTTTAATTATTATTTGAAGAAAACTTTTGTGCATTTAAGGTTTTTTTAAACTGTTAAGTTTTTTGTTTTGGTTAATTTTCTGGTTGTGTGTGATATGTTATATCTGGATATTAATGTACACATTATGATGGGGGGGCAGGAGGTAGGCACGGGTGATGGGGGGGTGTCAGGTCAGTGTGGGCATTGGGGGGGGTCTCAGGTCAGGGCTGGGGGTATGTAGTGGGGGGCAGGAGGTAGGCACGGGCATTGGGGGGGTCTCCCGATCTCATCTCCCCATCTCACCCCCCGCTAGCCCTCCAACCCTCGACCTCAACCCCCCCCCCCGCCAGCCCCAATCTGTCATTCTGAGGGGGAGAGCACTTTTTATCATAGAGGACATCGAGACCATCATGTGGTCTATTATTTGAATAAGGTGAGCATGCTGAACCCAATTGTGAGATGTTGGGAGCCATCTCGAAGAACCTTTGTTACAAGGCTACAACCTTCTGATCAGCACATGGGGAGGAGTGGTTTGTAAACAAACAGCTTTATCTCCCAGCCGGATCGGGTGACGCTGCTGCTGCTGCTGCTGCTGCTGCTGCTGCTGCTGCAGCAGCAGCACTAGGAGGGAGAGGCAGGAGAGGAATGGCATAAAAGTTCGCAGTCATTAATTAGCTGCATCTCTTCCTTATGCGGTGTGTTAAGGAAAGCTAAGTGACTGTACTTTTTTAAAGTAAATTTCCTAGGGTGGGGGGGCACTCAGGGAGGAGAATCAGGAGAATGACTGCCCCTCTGGGTCTCCTCCTCTTACCCCGCCACACCGAGCTATGGAGCAACTTTGAAGAGGAGCATCAACAAAGTCTGTGTGACAGAGCTAGCCAGTCAGGTGATCAGAAATCGGGGGAAACAGCAGGTACAGCACTGGCCGGGCACGGACTGGCTCTGCACCAATCCCACCCTCCCAATCCGTAATCCATCCAGGGCAGGTGGCTGCTGCTGCTGCCCTTGCCAGGAATTCTGGTTCCTACCTTCTGGGTGCTGCTGCATCCTGTGTGCACCCTGGAAAGAACGAGTGCCCTAAGAAAAGATCATGTTCTCCTCTTGCAAAAACCTGGGCAGCTATTCTGCAAAGAACCACCTTTCTTTTGAAAGATACGTGATTTGATTTTGAAAGATACCTGGCTTCTGAAAGATACGTGATTGTAAAAAGTAGATTTTAAACCCTACTATTGAAAATCACGTATCTTTCAGAAGCCAGCTCCGTCACACACACTTTACACTCCAGTCAGTTTCATGTTGGTTACACAGTGCCCCGCTTCCTGACTCCGCTCCTCTCCCCTCTCCGGGAGCCGGGGACGCGGGGTGTTGTGTAACAGACATGAAACTGACTGGAGTGTAAAGTCTTTGTGACGGAGCTGCCTTCTCATAAAGTTGAATGATTTTTAAAAGTTGAGTCATGTACCTTTCAGGTCAGCAGCTGCTCAACTGAGCATGTGCGAGGCTGCAGAACCGAGCTGTGTTTCTTGCCCTCAAGTACACATGCGTGAGCCTGCAGAACTGATTTTTAATTTAATAATAACTCGGTTTTGGCTGCACCAATTACTATCATATTTCGGAAGCAGTTGTTATTGATCTCACGCTGCAAGCCTGTGAAGTTTGGGGCTCAACTCATCCAGGGGGAGGAGATATTGATGATTCAAAATCGTGAGGATGCTGTGAATTTTGACCACAACCAATTAGCGTTTAAACAATCATAACATTTTATTTTCCCAATGGATCTTCTTCAAACTTTGTGCATATGATGGTCCTCACAACTTATAGCCATTGATAAATTTTCAGCAATGTAGCTCAAGTGGTTTCCTCAAAGTCAGGGCTTCAGCAGTCCCCTGTTTATAATGGAGAGTGGCTGTGCATTTAAGTTTCAGGCAGCTACCACTGCCTGAAAATATACACACACACGCACACACTTTGTACCTACAGATTTCAGACACCAGATAAAAGGCTTCTATTGTTGATTATTGAAACCCCCTTGGTGCTAGTCTGGACTGTTTACTGACGAGTTCAAAGCTACAGATTGATAATTTCAAACGGACAAATACTGCAAACTAGCTGCCTCTTTGACTTGCCAAAGAGGTCTATAATCTGGCACCAGCAGCATTCTCAAGATAAAAACAAGGCCAATTGTAATGAATTACATTTGCCATTTTCAGGAGAAGCAATTAGAATTCTCTGTTAAATAATTGCAGCTTGAGTCATACAATGATGTCAAGAATCCATACCTGAGATCTCATTGTATTAGCACTGCTTAAAGCTCTGCTTAAAGCTCTGCACCATGTATGGACAACATTTATTCACAACCTATATGCTCAGTAATAGCATATTCAAATTCAAAGAAAGCCACATTTCTCACATTCCTTATTAGCAGATACATTTAGTCCGAGGTAAGATACAAGTCATATGGTTTAGGAGAATTCTGCTGTCTTCAATTAAGAGCATATTTGGAATGAAAATGAATTGATTAGCTTCTCAGGAAGTTCTTATTACTCAGTATTAAGGCTTCCTCTTACAGAGAAATCTTTGGGCACCAGTAATGTGACAGATTGGTTCTGCCATATTATCATGGTTCTGCCATATTATCATGTTAGCTTAAAAAAACACCACCACAATGCTTGAAACTGTAAATAATGAGGCTGATTCCCAAGATTATCTACTGCATTACTTGGTGATCTTTGGCATTATGTAGGGGACATGGGCAGACGTCTGGCCCACCTCTCACCATTTTGACTCTGACACTCCTATTTTGGCCTATGGGAATGTCAGAGTCAAAACTGCAAGAAGTGGCAACCCTACCAGGGTTGGGGCATAGAAACCAGAGCAGGAGCAGGTCCAAAAGTCAGAGTCTGGGTGCCAGGACTGACGGGCAATCCAGAGACATGGGGTGTTGACAAATGTGACAGCGGTTTTCTGTGGCCCGTGGGCCACCATCCCATTTGTTGAGGGGCATCCAGGTGTTTCCCTGAGCATGGTAGCGGCTAGCCTGGCCTGTGACTCCAGAGACTTTCAAAGTCACAGTCGAGGCAAGTCACTACCATGCACAGGGAATGGTGGGCTATCGTGTGTGGTAGCCCTTTGTTCTCTGTCCAGTCTGGAGTGTCCCCCATGATGGGAGTCCATGGTGTCCATCATTGGCCACCCATCATGGGGCGAGGTTGGCTGCTGGGTGTAGCGTGGGGGCAGGACTGGCTGATCACACATTCATGCTGTGTCCCATCCCCGAGGACCAGGCACAGTCATGTTTGTTCTGTGGCTGGACCCAATTCTGACAGTTTAACATCTGGGTATAACTCTTCCCAGTCAAACAGTCAACTGAGAAGTAACAATAACAATATGGTCAACACTCTTTGTTTCTACTTCTTTTGGCTTTTTTTTTTTTTTTTTGAGCACATCACTTGACAGACTCTGGGCTCAAATGTAAAAGTCAAGCAGGTAGGCCATCTCATCTGGCGTTAGTAGTTTGTCCTGGATAACTCTCAGATATGGCAGCCATCGAGTCTGTAGACCTTCGTTATCTTCTTGCAGATTTGCCAACAGTCTCTCCATCAAAAATATGAACTACATATGGTTTAACCATTCCCTTCTGTGGGGCCCGTATTTTGTTTCCAGTTCCTGGCTATAACATTTATAGCAGTCAAGGTAAGAATAATACATGAGTCTCTATACTTTTTCATAACTGATTGTTCAGGAAATAACCCCAAAAGGGACTACTTCTGGATGAAATGGTATTGGAAAACCAGTAACCCCCTCCATATATCCCCATACTGTGAGCCAAAATCTCTGGATTTTATAACAGGACCACCAGCAGTGATGATACGATCCGTCCTCCACACAACCATGCTAACAGGCACCTTGACCACCACTGGTTGAGCTTTTAAAATGAGTGGTCGTTAAATAGTATCGTAAGGTGAGTTTGACCTGTGATTCCCTGGCCTCTAATGAGGCTGTGCATGTGTTAAAGTGTTGAATGATCTTTTCTAGGGATGGGACTCTGGGCAAAATTTCAGTTTTGGTCAATTTCAGTTTCGGTTCTCATGTATTTCGGTTCTTTTTCGGTTTCGATACTATCAAAACTTTTGCATTGATTTTTGTGTCTGATTTTTAACATTGCATTTTTTCAATGGGGGACAAACTGCAATGTTAAAAATACGGTACAAAAATCAATGCAAAAGATCCGATAGTACTGAAACTGAAAAAGAACCGAAATTTCAGATTATCTGAAATGACCATTTTTGGGTACTTTCAGTTTTATCCAAAACCAAAATTCCCATCCCTAACTTTTCTATTTGTACCTTATCAAATTTCTTATTAAAGTCTTTCCCCCATCTTTTAATGTAGCTCAGGTCTTTCTTTATAACATAGGCATTTTAAAATTCTATACATTCTCCCTAGTCAGCCCCTATTGGTAGCCGTTTCAAAAAGATTTTTTTCTATGTTATATGGGCTTCTGCTAAAAATCTTTGATTCTCCCTTTTTCTGCAAAGGCGCTCTTTAATTGCAGGAATTGATAGAGGTCAATTTTGTTCTGCAAGAGGGACTCCAAGTGCTCACGCTGAAAAACCCACCATCAGTAAACAACTGTTCGGCTCTGATGATCTGTTTCTGGTGGAGTTATTTCCGTTACACAGCCATGTCACTGTGTTCTGTTCAGTAAGTATTTTTAAATCTATTGGTGAGTAAGGAGAGGCCTTCATCAAACCCTTAATTTTTGTAATGATTATTTCCCAATTACGCCATGTTTCCCAGGTGAAGGGGTGTTCCCTCCAGAGTGGTCCTTCAATTTGACCCGTGTCTAGCAGATAGTTTTTAAAACTATCCACTTTTAAACTAACTGCTTGCTGCTGGACCCATTTATGCTGTCTGGAATTGTGGTACCAATATTGAAAAGCGCTTAGCGCTGCTGCCTTTTGGTATAATTGAAGGTCTGGGAGGTTAAACCCCACCCCCACCCGATTCTTTGGACCTCATCAAGGTCTCATGCTTTATTCTAGTTTTTTTGTGGCTCCACACTACATCTGCGAGCAGTTTCTCCATCTGGAAAAAAAAATGATTCACGTAGGTGCACTGGCAGTGCCATGATCAGGTACAATAGCTTTGGCAGGGCAATCATTTTGAATAAATTAATTTCCCCCAACCAACTGCAGGCCAAATCCTTCCACGTTTCTGCTTCTGATCTTATTTTTGCAGTAGATTGGGGAAATTTGCTTTGTAAAGATTAAGATTTTTAGTTAAGTGGTCTAAATATTTAATTTGATCTTTTTACTCTGTAAAGGGGACCATAGTTCTGATAGATTGGATCTGAGATTAATTTGTATCATAAATCAGGGCATGTGACTTTTCATAATTGATTTTATAGCCAGATACTTGACTGAATTAGTCAATTAAGTTAATCAAGGCTGGAACAGAGGTTGTGGGGTCCGAAAGAAAAACCATCATGTCATCCGCAAAGAGGGCTAGCTTATGTTGCTCCATGCCCATAGTTACCCCCTTGATTTTGTCATCCTGTCTAACTGCACAGACCAGCACTTCAAGGACTAAGTCAAAAAGCAATGGGGACAAGGGACAGCCCTGCCTGGTTCCTCTTGTCAGTTTTATTGGGGTCAATAAACTGTCATTAATAAGCACCTGTGACTGTGGTGCTGAATATATTGCCTGTATCTATTTTAGGTAATTGGCTCCAAAACCCTTGGCTGCTACTATGTGGAGTAGACACGATGGTTCCACTCTGTCAAAGACCTTGTCCGCATCTGCTGAAACCACTACTGCTGGGAGGTCCGTATTGCTAAGATGGTGAATTATGTTTACTACTCTGCTAATGTTATCGGTGCCCAGGAATAAACTCCACTTGGTCTAAATGCACCAATTCCCCTACAATCTCAGCTAGGCAATTTGCCAGACATTTGGAAAATATTTTATCGTCATTATTTAGTAGGGAGCTTGGCCTATAGTTTTTGCAGTCTTGTGGGGGATGCCCCTGTTTGGGGATGACTATTATCTTGGTCTTGTAGAATGAAGGTGGCATGTGGTTTTCCCTCAGAATTTGGTTTAAAACTTCAACTAGTTGGATTCCCACCCTTCCCGCAAAGCATTGATAAAATTCCATTGGTAATCCATCAGGACCCTGTTTTATTTTTTGGCATGGCTTTTATCACATCCAATACTACTTCAATTTCGATCGGAGCGTTTAGAAAACTGTTTTGAGCAGCGTTGAGTTTTGGTAATTTGTATTTTTGTAGGAAACTATCAATCTCAGTTGAGCTAGGATTTGCGGTGGTATACAGCTGCGCGTAGAAATGATAAAATTCTTCTTCAATTTTATCTGATTTTCTAATTCTATCTCCCTTTGCATTTTTAAGTTCTGCTATGTGGTGTTTTTGGGTTGCATTTTTAGTGAGCCTGGCCAAGATCATACCCAATTTGTTATTTTGGTCAAAGTATTTACACCTGATTAATTTGAGTTTTCTGGTGGTCTTATTTACTTCTTCAGTGTTAATTCTTTCTCTCAATTTTGGTAGTTCTTTATGGCGTGCCTGGGAACGGTTCTGTTTTAATTTGGCTTCCGTTATCCTTAGTTGGTCATACAGTCCCTTCAGGACTTCTTTTTTTTTTTGATTGCTGCCTTCAAGGCAATTATATTTCCCCTAATAACTGCTTTGGCCGCTTCCCATAGAATTATGGGTGAGATGACAGAATCAGAATTTAGTTCAAAACAATCTTGGATATTTGTTGGCAGTTGTTTTTGGAAAAATATGTTTTTGCATAAAGATCTATCCATTTGCCATTGAGGGGTGCCCGCAGGGGCACTGCCACTTCCCCAGCCAAACTATGCCAGTACACTGTGGTGATTTGAAAGAGTTTGTGGCGGTGGCTTTCCTACAACATCCCGATTCCTTTTGTGGGATTAGTATGTGATCAGTCCTGGGGAGAATATTCCACGTGGGATTTAATAGGTGGTGTACTCCCTATTATGTGGATTTAAATATCTCCAGATGTCAATTAACCCATTATCTGCCAATAGCTCGGTTACCTTTTTTTGCCAATTTTTCAAAGGCTTTAAATTTGAGTGATCCTCCCTCGAAAGTGGGGTGTTTCAATCTCCTTGTATTATTAGTCTCTCTTTCACATGGACTATAATTTTTGGCATAAACTTTTGAAAAAAAATGAAGAGTTCCCTCTTGGGAGCATACATATTGACTAGCGAAATCTCTCGTGAAATCTCTATGCCATTCAAGTTCCCATTAATCATTAAGCATCTACCCGCCCTATCTCTTATAGTCTGCAGGATATTAAAAAAATATTTTGCCATTATGCCAATAAAAACACCTACTCATTTGGTGGGCGCACACAAGGCAATCCGTTCCCTTATTTTTTAATTTTTAAAGTGAAACAGGTCCTTTTCTAGTAAATGGGTTTCCTGAAGAAAAAAGATATCACATTTTGTCTCCCATAATAGATCTTTTACTCTTTTGTGTTTAATTGGTGAGTTTAAGCCCCTTACATTTAGAGTAAGAGTCTTGATTTTTACAGTCATCTTATCTTACTAGGGAACTCATCACCTGGTCTATGATTGGCGAGTCCTCGAGGACCTCTTCTCTGCCATCGCTTGTTTATTGGAAGCTGCTGCTGATGTCTAAAAAACCTTAGACGCCACCTTTTCCTTCTTTTCATGAACTATGGTTTGAGCAATAAACAAACATTTACTTCTATAAAAATTGTGTGCCTCTTTTGTAGTATTGAATTAAAGTGACCATAAACCCAACATAGAACATAATAAACCCAACATAGAACACAAACAACCAAAACCCCAATGCCCATTGTTAGTGGTCTTGGGGATCTTAGTGAGCAAGTACCCACTTCCTCCCCTCCTTTTAGGTTTCTGATCACTGTGGTTTTGGACTGGTCCTGAACAAACCCTGCCTCCCACCCATCATCCCGTTTGTGACAACTGTGCCCAATGGCTATGCGCTAGTGTCACTACATGGCTCCTAGTAGAAATATAGAGATGAACGCTGCTTATAAAAATGTTAACAATTGAGGCTTTTGCAAAATTGAATATTTCCCTTCAATCCCATCTGCTTATCTTCCTAAATGGAGACAAAGAAACCCATGCACTTATACAAGATCATTCCCGTAGGCTGAATTCCCTCTCCTTGTCCTCTTCCTACCCTAAATTTCCAGATACCCCTTTATTTGTTTCTGTCAGGATTATGGAACCACCCAGGGCAGATGCCACTGAATCCTTTTTGACCTGCCGGTTATGCCTCAGTCCAGTTCCCTGCTCATTCACCACTTAAGGTGAGTAATCCCCCTTCCCTTACCATTCCTCCCCTGTGTTATCCCTTCCTTTGAATACCTTAAAGTTGCTTCAACAATTTATAAACTGAAGGGAAAAGAAAACAGAATATATTGTCCTTCAATTTATGAGGTTAAATGTTGCCTCTTTTTAGGAAGATCTCAAGATCTGCTGGCTCCTGGAAAAACATTCTTTTACCCCTCCACATTATGGACATCCTAGCCGGGAACTGCAATTGTGGCTGCAATCTCCTGTCATGAAGTACTGGGAAGAATTCCCACGTCTTCTTTTCTTGGCCACCGTGGCTGCTGAATAATTGGGGGAAATGCTCACTGTGCTGTTCTGGTATTCTAGCTTTTGCTTGTTTCTAGGCAGTCTTAGTATTCTCTCCTTATCTTGAAAGTCTAGAAATTTGACAATAATGGTTTGGACGTTCTCTCCCTCCTTAGGCTGTTCTATGCGCCCTTTCAATTTGGGCTGCATGAAGATCTGGCTCTTCTGGGAAGAGAGCTTTTAAACACTTCCCCAATCAGTTCTCTAGGACTCTTACTTTCCAGGTCTTCCTTCAGTCCTGTGAATCTTACATTACACCTCCTGGATCTATTTTCTAGGTTCTCAGTCTTGTCTAGAAAGTAATCTTTCATCCTTTTTATTTGATCCTCATTCTCCAGTGAGTGATCCTCCATATTAGTAATTCTGTTTTCTGCAGTATCTATTCTTTTGGCAAAACCCTACACTTTATTATTATTTAATTTTGAAGCTTATTATTATTATTTACCTTTTGAAGCTTGTTCACTTCCTGTGCTAGTTTTTCCCTTGCGTGTGCTGCCGCTGTGAGATCTTTTCTGAGTGCCACCATCAACACAGCAATTTCACTGTCTGGGCTCAGCTCTTTCCCCAGGTCTGTCTGGCTAGTGGCGTCCGCCATTTTAGGGGCTCCTGATGCCGTTGTGGCTCGCAAGCCTGCCCTTGTTTTGGGCTGATAGTAAGGCTCAATCGCGTTCTGTTTTGCTTTGTTTCTTTTCCTTTTTGCCCCTCGCATCATCTAATTTGAGTTTGTTCTGCGCTGTGCCTCTCTTTCAAGTTTTGTCTGCGACTTTGTCGGGATGCGGGGTTGGAACTCGGCTTCCCCACAGCTTCGACGGCACACGCATGCTCAGAACCCCCATTTTTGTACTTTCAAAGGCTGACCAGTGCTTTCCCCCACCACAGGCAAGAAGGGGGGGGGAGGGAGTAGCAGGGGCATAGCTAGGTTGGAATGGACCCAGGTGCAAAAGATGAATGTGGGCTCCCTTCCCATCATGTCCCCTCCTCTGCCCTCCATTCCACCATAGCTCTTGCCCCCCAGAGCTATGGTTCTTTATTTCAGAACATTGTCAACTTACATGCAAAGAAAGAAAATGTTTCCTCTGGTCTATTGTTTCCTTTCAGGGATTCTGGTTAAGTTATATATATACGGCATACGTTTTCCTTGCTTTAGTGAAGTATAGGTAGAGCCATTTGGAGTTTTAGGACCTGTACCAAAAACAGTAACTTAAACTAGTGGTAGAGAATCTCAGGCCCATTGGTCAAATATGGCCCCAGTTCCAGATCCAGCCTCTTGATTTAGTTCATACCCCCAAGCATGGAAAAACCGAGTTCAGGGCAAGAGAGCAGATAACGACACACAGGAATACAGGACAGATCCATGGCACAGATCCATGATCCGGAGCCTCCTTTTCTTGAGCATAGCCCTTACATACCACAACTTCTGTGTGGAACTTGGAGCTTGTATTAATTTTTAAAGTGGTCCCTGGGAGGGAAAAGGTTTCCCACCCTTGATGTAAAGTGAGACCAAAAGTACAGTTTTGAGCACCTCGTTTTAAGAAGGACATTGACAAGTTTGAGCAGGTTCAGAGGAGGGCAACAAAGAAGAAAAAGTGTCTGGAAAGCAAGTCTTATGAGAAAAGATTGAAGAAACCGAGTATGTTAGCTTAGTGAAACAATGATTAAGGGGAGACAAGAAAGCCGTCTTCATACATCCAAAGGGCAGCTACCAAGAATGTAGCAAGGAACTGTTCTGCATCGGTACAGAGGGCAGGACTAGAAACAATGGGCTCAAGTTACAGGTAGATAAGAACATAAGTTGTGCCATATTCAGTCAGTCCAATAGTCCATCAAGTCCAGCACCTGTCTCTGAAAGTAGCCAATTTCAGGTGCTTGGAAGAAGTACCCAACAGGTCACAATGGGGCAAGCCATTTCCTGCTGTTCACTCCCAGCTCCCGACAGTAAGAGGTTAGATTCCCCAAACCTACCTGGCTAATAGCTGCATCCTCCAGAAACTTGTCCAACCCTTTTTTTTAAACCCAGCTGTACTACTGGCCTCGACCACATCTTCTGGCAACAAATTCCACAAGTTAATTGTGTGTTGAATGAAAAGATACTTTCTTTTATTTGTTTTTCTGGAAGTCAAAGTTTTGTTTTAAGTCCGCTATCCGTTAGTTTCATGGAGTGTCCCCTAGTCCTATTTGAGAGGGTAAATAACTGCTCCCTATTAACTTGTTCCACATCAAGCATGATTTTATAAACTTCTATCATATCCCCTCTCAGTCATCTCTGGTAGTTTTTGGCTAGATATAGGGGAAAAAAACAGTAAGAGCTATTCTCCAACTAAATAAGTTTCCTAGAGAGGTTGTAAGCTGTCCATTGCTGGAGGTTTTTTGTTATGTTTTTTTTTTAAAAAATAAGTTTTAAAAAAGACTAGACAGTCATCTGCTGGTGATGTTATGGTTGTAGCTATCCTGCATCCAAGCAGGGGGTGGACTCGATGACCTTCAAGATCACTTCCAACTCTGGCATTCTACACGTGCCAGCCCCAATGTCTTTTGCTGCTGCATCTAAAATGTTTCTCTGAACAAGAGGTGTGTGTGTGTGTGTGTGTGTGTGTGTGTGTGTGTGTGTGTGTGTGTGTGTGTGTGTGTGTGTGTGTGTGTGTGTGTGTAAAAATGCAAATGCCTGCTTAGTGCTTAATCTGATCTGCACCTGGTGGATAGCTGAAATGGGCATACAGTGAGCAACAGAACACAGAACCCAAAATATAACCACTGAGCCACACTGGCAGAGCTAGCAGGGGTTTAATAGACAAGTAATAGGATACTACATGCATGTGAGATTAATTACACTTTTCTATATGCTTTACAAAACAAGAATCCAGTGTAGATTCGCAGCTCGCCTGGGGAGGCAGCACCTACTCGCCCACTCATTCGCACAAGCACCCACACACTCCAAAGGGAAACACCGTAAGAAAGGGGACACTCACCCAATGCCTTCTGTCAAACACACGAACCAGATTCCAAACACGGACAGGGGGAGCGGGAAGAACACAACGGGACAACAAACAAGAGTCAAGGTAACAAGAACACGTCTCTCTCAGTAGGGGGGCCAGTCTATTCTGATCACCAGCGCTGTGTGCCTCGCAGTGCCGATGTTTATAGCATCTGCCACGCCTCCCTGCCGCAGCTGCAAGGAGCGGTGCAGCGGCGGTGGCCACGCCCCGTGTCTTGCGCAACTGCGGGAGGCGGCCCTGCAGTGATGTCCTGTCGTGGCATTGCCTCAGCAACCGCTGGAGTCCGCGGCATGCCCAGTGGGAGTGCCAGGGGAGCCGCGGCAGGGGGTGGAACCAAGGAATGAGCCCCTCCGTGTGCCAGGGTCCCCCGTCGTTGGAGCCCCAGCCCACAGAGGAAAGTGACGCCCTTTACAGTAAGGTCTGTCGGCTGCATTTGATACCGTAGACCATGAGATCTTGGTGACTTGCTTGCGGGACCGTGCTGGGGTGGGCGGAATCGTTCTTGAATGGTGCTGCTCTTTCCTGGCCAGAAGGACTCAGTGTGGTACTGGGTGAGTGCTTGTCATCTCCCCAAAGGCTCACGTGCAGCATCCTGTTGTGTTCTTCCCGCTCCCCCTGCCCGTGTTTGAAATCTGGTTCACGAGTTTGACAGAAGGCATTGGATGAGTGTCCCCTTCCTTACAGTGTTTCCCTTTGGAGTGTGTGGGTGCTTGTGCGAACAAGTGGGAGAGTGGGTGCTTCCTCTCCTCCCGGGGGTTCCTCTCCCTTCCCGGTCAGTGTGCAAGCCCTTCATCCCTTTCCCACGATACCTGGGCCCTTGCCCTTCCTGTCCAGACTGTGTCGGCACTATCTTCCCTTTCCCCAGTGGTTCGTATCAGGTGTGAATGGTGGGTGCAAGGTGAGAGGGATCACTCCAATGCAATCTGATCGGCGCCCTATGATGATAGAGGTCTATACTCTCGCAGAGTTCACTCTATCCTGACGGGCATTCCTACCCGGCAAGCTGTCTCAAAGCACTCTACGGAGTTCCCGTTATTCCAAGGGGTTTGTTTGGGGCTTCCCTCCTTGTGTGTGACTCCTTGTTTATCCCTTCCTCTGTGTCCTTCCCCCTTCCCCATGACACTAACAGGACCAAAAGGGTTGAGCAACCCTTTTCCAGCTCACGGCAAAGGTTGTCGACCAAGGCCAAAAGTGCAGTCTCCATGCCATAACCCAGACAAAAGCCAGACTGCAAGGGATCTAGAAAACTGACCTGATTGAGGTATGCCTGGAGCTGTCGAACCACCATCCATTCAATAACCTTCCCTAAAAAGAGAAGGTTAGAGACTGGTCGATAGCTAGCAAGGGAGCCAACATCAAGAGATAGTTTTTTGAGCAATGGGTGCACCAAGGTCTCCTTGAGACACTCGGGAACCCTGCCCTCCCGAAGGGAGGCATTGACTACCCCAGCCAGCAACAGCCCCAGTGTCACCCAGCTGGCCTTAACCAGTCAAGATGGGCATGGATCTCATTCACAACACTTGTATTTGACAGACCCCAGAACATCCCTGGCATCAGTGGACAACACCGACTTAAACTGATCACATAAAAGAGGACAAGGTGGGGCATTCATTACCTCTGGTTCCCCATCTGTGTCAAATGCAGCGTCGAATCTGTGGTGAAGGAGAGTGACTTTATCTGCAAAATAGTCAACAAACTTGTCACAGCTCCAGGTGAAGACAGGCCAGACTGACCAGCCCCTTCACCACCCAAAAAAGCTCAGCTGGATGACACTTTGTGGATGCTATGATGACAGCAAAGAAACTCTTCTTTGCTGCCTGCACAGCCACCACATAGGCTCTCAAACTAGCTCTATGCTGCAACCGATCGTCTTCAATACGGATCCAGCACCACCATTGTTCTAACAGCCTCCCTTCCTGCTTTAGCCAATGCAGATCCTCCCTGAACCACGGGGATCTGTGCTGCCAGTGCTCTGGGAGCGGACGCTTAGGAACCAACTGATCGATGGTCAACAAGGTGTTCCAGAAGGCTACAAAGTCATCGAGTGATCGACCGTCAAGGTTGGAGGGTATCTTCCACAGAGCATTCTAGAACCTCTCTGGTTCCATAAATCTCTGTGGGCATACCATCCAAACAGGTCCCTCACCACTCGGGAGGATGATGTGCGCCAGAAGACAGGCCCGTAGGAGATAATGATCCATCCATGACAAAGGAATCAAAGAAACATCCACCACCAACAGGTCCCCCACCTCAAGGCCAGTGCAAAATACTAAATCCAGCATGTGCTCCCCCACATGTATCGGGCCAACCACTATCTGAGACAGGCCCATGGTGGCCATGAACTCGTGATTCACAAACTGAAGCCTGGTGTTGGTGTGCATGTTGAGCCAATGCCCTCAGGGACTGCAAGACCACCTCTGACACCAGTTCTGTTAGATCATGCAGAGATGCTGAGGTACAGGAAGGTGCCTGGTATACGAACAGCAGCAGCCCTGTCTACGGCCAAATCAATCACAAGGTGGAGGCACACGATACCTGGTGGAGTTTGCACTGGATACGTCCTCACAGACCAATACGCCTTCAAAATAACAGCTACACCACACCCCCAGCCCTCCAGCCTCAGCTGATGCTGCACAGAGTACCCAACTGGAACAAGGTCAGCCAAAATAGGCTCCGACTCAATGTTCAGCCAGGTCTCCGTGACACACACGAGATCAGTTGCCTGGTCCAAGATCAACTCCTGGACAAGAGATGATTTATTTACGACCGATCTCATATTCAACAGCATCATGCCATGGGTCCTCCAAACGTCAGCCACCTCATCTTCTGCTCTGGGGGCAGTGAGGGGAACAGGAACAAAACACCTCTCCCTCCTCAAAGAGTGTACCAGCCTCCCAGAGGGACCATATCTTCCCTGGCCCATCACAACCCCAATGGCTGCAGCCCCCCTCTGGGCCAGACCTACCCCCAAACCCTCTCCCCCAGTGTCAACTTGCCAGGCAAGCCGGGGGGTGGGGGGAGATTCCCCCCCCCCACTTCCCCCCTCTTACAGGGGAGCATAAAACCTCCCTGCCATAGGGATCATTCCAACCCACCCCTCGCTCTCACTGGGGAGAAGCTCCCTCCTCACCCTAACCCATTCCCCCAATCCCCTGGTCTCACCAGGGGAATAGGTCATTCCCCATAATCAACCCAACACCCAACACCACCCCAGCTAAAACCTCGTCACCCACCAATTCCACTGCCTTAAAGCCCTGTTCTTATGAAGGAGCTCACCCCTACTTTAACTATAAAGCACCCAACTGTTGGAAATACATTCCTTTGGTTGCATCCCCCCTAAGCACCTCATCCTGTTTGTTTGCTAGAAACAGCAGGAGTAGACAGACAGATCAGGGAACCCTTCCCCCATCCTATCTGTCCTACTCCTGCCAGGACCTGATTGGTCAATCTCCTCCCCCAGGAGATTTCTCATCTCTTTGTGTCTCAGAGAGCTTCCTTCCTCCCTCTTGAACACACCTAGTCTTAGGACTTAGCATAGATGTAGGCCTTTCCTATCCTACATGTATTTCCTAATAAAGCTACTTAAGCTTAAGTATGCTTCCTGCCTGCTTACTGATGATTAGCTACTCATACTCCTCTGTAAACTCTGCATTGGGCAAATGGATGCAATGATCTCACAGTCCTTGCATTTCCAACACCCACATCTGGGGAAAGCCCCTGTTGCATGTGAGTGAGGAAATCAGAGTTCCAGCCTCACTTTAAACTCAGATCTAATCATCAGGTCCGAGTTTGAAGCGGGGCTGGAACTCGTGAGTGAGGCACTCCATGCAACAGTGATCCAGGGGTCATTATACAGCTTCTGGGGCCCTGCGGACATCAGATTCTAGTAGCATTACATCCGAGTTCACCCTCAGGTAATCCAAGTTCCAGCTCCTCCACTTTAAACTTGGATCTGATGATCCGACGTTTAAAGTGTTACATGCAAGTTCACTGTTAATTTAGATCTGCATATTGCCCCATGAGTTAACATACTCCCAAAGTCCCCAGACACATTATGTCTCAGCTTTGTGACAGGACGGATGATTTAGGTAATATGTCTGCTTGGTACCCCCTCTTGAAAACCATCTTTGGGATGGAACAGTACATTAGTACTCTGAGATGTTATTTTTTAAGGAAGTCTTTTACGGGGTGATGGTTTCAAACTTTTCAGTCTACCATTCTAGGTGGATGGTATAAAGGACAAGCAAAAGACTGGGGACTATGTCCTTGTAAAACTGGAGCTGTGGAGGATTTACCTAATTATTTGCTGGAATGTCATCTGTATGAAAAACGGCAGCAGAAATAGTGCATCTCAGTATAGAGAAAGGTTATGAATGTGGTTTTTGCTCTTGATGTACATTTGGTTATATTTTACCTCTGTAAAAATGCTATTACTATTGCTTGTATGTTTATGTAGCTTTCTCCTCCTACCTCTCGGACCGCTCCTTCAGTGTGTCTCTTGCCAACTCCACATTCCTTCCCCTCTCAGTTGGTGTTCCCCAAGGCTCTGTTCTTGGCCCTCTCCTTTTCTCTATCCACACCCTGTCCCTAGGCAAACTCATTGCCTCCCATGGCTTCCAATATCACCTCTACGCTGACACTCAACTCTCTCTACTCTCTCTCCATCTATTCAAGCTCGCCTCACCAGCTGTTTCTCTGACCTCTCCACCTGGATGTTAGGGATGGGACACCAGGGAGAATACCGGATTTACCAGTATCGGCATATAGGATTTTTAATATTGGCTGCTTTACTGGTTTTTTACATTGTGGCCATTCACTTCAATGGCACTGGTAAAGCAGCCAATGTTAAAAATCCGGTATGCCGATACCGGTGATTATCAGATTAATCGGATATACCTGATTATCAGGTGTATTGGATTTATTCGATACCAATATTCCCACCTCTACTGGATGTCTCAATGTCAACTCAAACTCAACATGACTAACTGAATTCCTTATCTTCCCCCCTCATCCTTCCTCTCCTGTCAATCCTTATTGACGGGGTCACCATCCTTCCCATGCCTTCTCCTTTCCTCTCTTCACTGGCTCCCCCTTCCTGAACGAATCCTGCACAAGCTCCTAGTCTACACCTATAAAGCTCTTCACAACCTTGTTCCCCCCCCCGTGCTAATTTCCCTCCGTACTCCAGTCCATGAACTCCGCTCCTCCTCTGTCCCCTCTCTTGCCCTCCCACCCCTCCCCTGCTCCTCTAACCGCCTTCGTCCCTTCTCCCTAGCTGGCCCCCACACCTGGAACTCCTTCCCTGCCCACATCTGCCTCAACCATCGCCGTCGGTCATCACGCACTCGTTCCCATGACACCCTCAGGCCTGGTTTCCCCCTGATGCCCGGAAAGTTACCACCTATGATGCCTCCCCATACCTCCCTCACCTCCTCGCCCTCTATCTCCTCCCTCCTTCTCGCCCTTCTCATGGCCCCCCTCCTTCTCCCTCTTCCGCCTCCAGTGGCCTTTCTCCAGCCAACCTACCCCTTATTCTCACCCATGCCC
>QEPC01001041.1:5721492-5760177 GCA_003113815.1 Sphenodon punctatus | reverse complement strand
CCAGTCTCTCAGATTGTACGCCCTAGGGCAGGGACCGTGTCTATTCCATTACTTTGTAAAGTGCCAGGTACACTGCTGGTGCTATATAAATGCTTGCTAATAATAATAATAATATTAATATTTTATGGTTGTAACTCTGTAATGGCTTTTTGCTAAATGATGGAATCAATTTCTACACTTCTACTCCCAAAGTCCTCTCCCCCACCCACTCCCACCCCCTTCTTTTCTCCACCCCTCCAGATCCCCTTGGTCTTCACCCCCCAGACTCAGCTCCAGCCCCCAGATCCCTTCTGATCTGAGAGTCCAGAGGCAGGGAGGTAGCTCTCACAGGCAGCGCTAGGGTGGCCGCTGACACAGTGGCAGAAAAGAGGACAATCATTTGCATGAAATGTACATATGTTAATTTTATATAAATTTATGCACATGTGTGGGGTAGAGGGTAGGGCCAGAAGTAGGCGGAGCGAGGCCAATGGTATGCGGAGCCAACCAAACAGTTAAGCCAGTGGTGTGGCTTAACCCAGTAGTAAGGAGTTCCTAGAGTTAACATTAATGTAATCTCCCTCCAATGTTTATTTATTTTATTTATTTATTTATTTATTGCATTTATACCCCGCCCCTCCTGAACACAGCTCGGGGCGGTTAACCATGTGAACTCCTTGCTGCTGCAATAAGCCCTGCCACTGGGGAATAAAGAGCCCTCTTACTAAGGCCCATCCAATGTCTTTCTCCAACTAGTCCCATTTCTCCCTAGCAGTGTAAAAAAAAAAAAAAAAAGAGACGAGAGCCCAGGTTCACTGTGAGGAGAAACTGATGTTTTAAGTGTCTCATCAAGCCGGTAATAACTACCAGTGATTCTCTACTATTTCAACCAACTTTCATTTTTCTATTTGTCTTTTGGTTTTTGTTTCCCATAAGAACATTGGGGGTAACACACTCAAGTTACCCTGAAAAACCTTTGAACAAGTTTGCACATAAGAACATTGGGGGTAACACACTCGTTACCCTGAAAAACCTTTGAACAAGTTTGCACATAAAAACATTGGGAGTAAGGTAACGTACCCACGTCATCCTGAGAAACCTTTAAACAATTCTCTCTCAGATGCACACAAACTCTCTCGCATGCACAGATTCTCTCACATAGACACCCTCCCCCTCACACAGACTCTCTCTCTCTCACACACACTTCTTTGAGTGGCTCCAACCATTCTCACAACACCTAGTACCGTGGTGAAAATGTTCAAAGCTATCTTGCAACCTTCTGCTCCACACGAGATTGGGACGGTGGTGCTGCTGCAGGGATCCCATCTGACCAGGACTCAGGAGAGGTAGGTAAGGGCCGTCCAGGGCACGCTGGAAGGCGGGTGGAGGGGGTGATGGAAGTTCCTTCCCCTCCACCCAGGCTGCTTCTGAAGGTGGGAGGAGGAGACCTCCAGCCAGCAGCCCCTAGCAGGGCACCTTGGCAGGCGGGTGGAGGAGGCTGTGGAAGTTCCTCCCCCTCCACCCAGGCTGCTTCCCAGGGCGGGGAGGGGGCAGGGGGGGGCCGGGGACTTACCTGTGCCGAGTCTCACCAGGCCTCTTCACTCCCTGCCTGCAGGCTGCAGCCTGCTAATCGCTGGCCTTTGACCTCTCCTCCCAGCCTGACTCCTCCTCCTCAGCTGAGCCTGCAGTAGCAGCTTCTCCTCCCCCCTCCTTGACGGGGCTGCGGGAAGAGGTGGCCTGCTGCAGACCGCCTCTCCCTGCAGCAGCCCCGCACCACCGGGGAGGGGGAAGGAGGATCTGCCGCTGCAGGGTCAGCTGAAAAGGAAGGAAGGAGTCAGGCTGTCGGGCCAGGCGGGAGAGGGGAGTCTGCTGCACAGTGACAGCAGCCTTCTCTCCTCTGCTGGTGTGGGTGCCACGCACCAAAAAAAGCCCGCCAGCTGGCTGCAGCTGCACTCTCTGCACTTCCGGGATCCGTGGGCGGAAGTGCAAAGAGCGCAGCTGTGGCCAGCCAGGGGTGAGAGACTCGGGATGGAAGGGGAATTCCGGAAAGCTCTGTGGTCCGAGTCCCCTTCCATCCCAGACAGCAGAAGCTGTCGGAAATACCAGGCGGTCCAGGCCAAATCCGGACATCTGGCCACCCTAGGCAGCGCTGAGGCAGAGGAGGAGGTGGTTGTGCTTAGGCCAACAGGCATGTTGGTGGGTGGGGCTGGAGGAGGAGAAGGGGTGGACTGGAGTGGACAGTCATCAAGCCTGTGGTGCAGCATGCAAATAGCACCAGCCTGCCTCACCGCACTGCTCTATCCTCTCCCCACGCCCCACTCAACTCTGTGAGGTGCTGGGCAGGGGGGAGAGGCCTTTGAAACTTACACACTGAAGCTCCAGGTTCCCATCCTGACCCTCGCACTTGCCTCCAGGCTGCCAATGCCACTGTTCCCACCTGGAAGTCATGATCTCATGATTTCTGGGGGGCAGGGGTGAAAGTGGCCAGACAGACAAAAAAAAAACAACAACAGACAAAATCATGTCTGGCTCAGTTCAGCAATGGACTGGGACAAAGAGGACTGTCTGATATAAAACCAAACGAATGGCCGCTATAGCTGGGCCTCAAGGTTCAAGAGCAATGGTTGAGTTAGCAGAGCCACCGCCATACGCATAACTTAATCCCTGGTTCCTGCCTGGTAGCTCACTGGTCTATTTGGTTAGTTAGATTTCTATCCCACCCTTCCTGAGGGTTCAGAGTAACTAATATCATCATTAAAAACACATACATGTAAAATACAGAAAATAAAACCACCTGGATTCCTGCTACACCAGCCAGTCTTTTGTGCTAGCAGACAGCCAGCCAGGAAGCTAGGGGCACGGGAATGGCTGGATCAGAATGTGGTGTAGTGGATAAGGTGCTGGACTTGGACCTCGGAAACCAAGCTTTGAATCTCACCCTAGTCAATGAATTCAGTGGGTTGCCTTAGGCAGGTCATGACCTCTTGGGCTCAGTTCCCCAGCTGTAAAATAGGTTGTATGTGTGTGTGTGTTCGTGTTACCCTCATCCTTATCCATCTTAGGGGTTTTTTAGGCAAGCGACTCCCCACCCATCATGTATGTTGCAGGGCTGCACAGGGCACCAGTGTGGCCCTGCAACATGCAGAATGGGTGGGAAGGTCTAATAACACCCTTAGATTGTAAGCCCACTCGGCAGAGACCTGTCTCCAAAAATCCTTGACTGTAACGCGCTGCATATGCCTTGCCTAGTAGTGCTATAGAAATGATAAGTAGTAGCAGAGGAGGGTCTGCAGAGCAACGGCTGACTCCAGGCTTAGCTATAGAAGTGTTGTTGTGGTGCCAAGCACTGTTTCAGGCTACTGGTTTGAGCCCCCAGTCCTTACAAATTACCTGTCTTCATTTGCCTATAAACTCCCAGGAAGTGGGATTTGAGCATCTCCATCAGCTTAAATGCTATCCTGCGGTGGCTAACTTTACTGTTGCTATTCATTTTGATCAGTATATTTTTAGAGAGGTTATTATCACAAACCAAACTTGACTGTTATCTGAAGTCTTTGATTGCAGAGCCAGTGTCCAGTGGGTCTCTCTTCTTGTTTTCATTTAAATCATTGCAAGGAGTCCATTGTTCCCTTCAGGGTGCAAAGTTTGTTTTAATTTCTCTCAATAACTTTCTAGTTTCACAGAATTTCACAGCAGCATAGAGTACTGGAGAACTGAAAGGATCCTTAAAATGCCATCTAATCCATCCCTACCCTTCTAGGGGATCAGTTATACCTAAACTTTCCCCAGCACATATCTATCTAACCCAGGGATGGGGAATCTGTAAACTTCTGTGGGCTTTGGAGGATGACAGAGTGAGGGACAGCTGCACAGGATGGAGAGGGGAGGAGCTGGGGCCCTACGATGAGCAGGTCACTGGCCCATGGAGCATGCTGTAGCTACTTGGGCAGGGAAGTCACCGGAATGGTAAGGAGGGGGAGCTTGCAGAGACTCCCTGAGAGTATGCAAGGTGGTCAGAACCCATCCACACACCAAGTGTTCAGGCAGGCCTGGAGAGTTCTGCCTCCTTTCCCTGACACAACCTGCTTTTCTGCCAGCCCAGTGACCACCGTCCCCTCCCCAGCCAACTGCAGGGCTGACCTTACCACAGGGTGATCCAGGGCCCTATTCCTTTGGGGGATCACATTGGGGCCCCCATTTCCACCAAGGTAGGGTGTGGGGGGGTGCCCACTACCTCTCAGTGGGGTCCCAAACACATCCACCATTAGGGCCCCACAGAGGGGGTCCCCAAGGAGGGGAGGCCACCAGGGACTCCACATTTTATCTTTGCTCTAGGCCACACAAATTCTAAGGCCCATCCCATGGACTTAGTGGTGCGCACACACAGACACAAACACACCTGGCCAGGTCCACAGAGTACTCGGAGGGCCAAAACAAGAGCTGGCAGACTGGGTGTGATCTACAGGTTAGGGGTTCATCACCCCTGATCTAACCTATTCTTTACAATTTCCAATAATGGGTACTCCAGAATCTCTCATCACTCTCCTGAATGTTCTTATGGTTAGAAAACCTTTCCTGTGTTTCAGTCTAAAATCTTGCCTTCATTAGTTTAACAGCTTTACCTCCTGTGGCAAAAAAAGATAATTAGTAACCATAGTGATTATAGCTTCCTTTTACATATTTGAAAGCTGTTATTATGGTCCTCCTCAGCCTTCTCGTCTCAAGACAAAGTGTGCCCAGGTCATTTAACCTTTCCTCATAGAGCTTGGATTCCAAACCTGATATCGCCTTTGTTTGTCTTCTCAGAATCTTCTCTAGTATGTCACCACATTTCTTACAGTGTGGAGCTCAAAGCTGGATGCAGTATTCCAACTATTGGCCTCACCAGTGTCAACCAGAGTGGAACAATTACACAGAGCATCTGCTAATGCAACCTAATATGGTATTTTGGCTTTTCAGAAATAGCATAGTATTGCTGATTCATATTAAAAGTGTGATCCTTCAAGTATTTTTACTGCTGGTGCTGCTCTTAGCACCAGTGTAAGTACCACTGAAGCGAATATGACTTGAATAGGAGCTATGGGCTAGCACTGGTGTGAAACTACAGGAGGCTTGTGCTGCCAATTTGTGATCCACTTTCATTCCCAGTTCTTTTTCATTAGTTCTACTGATAACCGGTCTTCCTCATTTTGCATTTCATTTTTCTTTCCTATGTGTAATAATTTACATTTGTCCTTAATGTTATTATTATTATTATTAGCATTTATATAGCGCCAGCAATGTACCTGAGCTTTACACAGAATAAGATAGACACGGTCCCTGCCTGAGAGCTTACAATCTAAAAACAGGGAGAGGGGAGACAGGGAAGGGGGAACAGAGGGAGAGACAAGGGATGAAACAATCATGAGGATGCGAGAACTCAGGTACACGTTCTTGGCTTGGTTACAGTACATTGGGAGTTCGCAGATAACAGGTGGGGGATAATCCTGGTTGGGGATGGTTAGCAGGAGTTAGGAAGGGCAGAGCAGAAGAGGTGGGTTTTGAGGAGGGATTTATTTATTTATTTATTTATTTATTATAAGCATTTTTTAGCTGCCCCCTCATACCTACGGAATCTCAGGGCGGCTTACAACCACCAACACAATAAAATTCCATAAAATCAATATTAAAAATACAGCTTCATCAATACATTTAAAAATATCATCCCATCCCCCCTGGGCGAACAGCCAGGTCTTGCAGGCTCGACGAAACGCCAGCAGGCCTGGTACGAAGGGAGGGGGCAAGGCGGATGAGGGCAGGGAGGGAGTTCCAGGTGTGCGGGGTAGCGAGGGAGAAGGGACAAAGGCGGTTGGGGGAGCAGGGGAGGCGTGGGAGGGGATGGAAGAGGAGCGGAGTGCTCGAGCAAGGGTTTGGAGGGAGATCAGGGCAGACAGGTAGGGGGAGCGAGGTTGTGAAGGGCTTTGTAGGTGAAGACGAGGAGCCTGTGCAGAATATGCTCAGGAAGGGGGAGCCAGTGGAGGGAGGAGAGGAGAGGCGAGGCTGCACATGGTCAAAGCGACAGGGTAGGTGAATGATCCTGGCAGCGGAGTTTTGAACAAAAATGAGGCAAGCAAGGTGAGAGCGGGGAAGGCCAGCGAGGAGGTTACAATAGTTGAGACGTGAGATAACTAGGGCATGGATGAGAGTTTTGGCAGAGGAGACAGACAGAAAAGGGCGGATCTTAGCAATGTTGTGGAGGGAGAAGCAGCAGGATTTGGCCACAGAGTCAGTGTAGGGTTTGAAGATAAGGTGCGAGTCGAAAATGAAGCCCAAGCTATGGGCTTGGGGGACAGGGAGGATGGAGACCCTGTCAATGGCAATTGACAGGGAAGAGGGAGAGGAAAGATTGGGAAGGAAGGTCAGGAGTTCAGTTTTCGCCATGGTCAGTTTGAGTTTGGGTTGAGACATCCAGGCGGAGATATCAGAGAGACAGTTGGTGAGATGAGCTTGAACAAAGGGGAAGAGGGAATGAGTGGAGAGATAGAGTTGAGTGTCGTCAGCATACAGGTGGTATTGGAAACCGTAGGAGGCAATGAGTTTGCCTAGGAAATGGGTGTAGAGAAGAGGAGAGGGCCAAGGACAGAGCCTTGGGGAACCCTGACCGAGAGGGGTAGGGGGAAGGAGTTAGGAAGGGATACATTGAAGGAGCGGTCAGAAAGGTAGGAGGAGAACCAGTCAAGGATAGAGTCCCGGAAACCCAGGGAGTGAAGCGATTCAAGCAGGAACGAGTGGTCAACAGTGTCGAAGGAAGCAGAGAGATCAAGGAGGACCAGAATAGAGTAAAGACAGTTGGATTTAGCCACAAGAAGATCATTGGTGATCTTAGCCAGAGCGGTTTCAGTGGAGTGAAGGGGGCGGAAGCCAGATTGGAGGTGGTCAAGGGAGGAGTTGATGGAGAGGAGGTCAAGGCAACGGGAGTAAACAACCCGTTCAAGGAGCTTGGAGGCAAAATGGAGGAGCAAGACAGGATGGTAATTAGAGGGTTCAGAGGGATCCAGAGTGGACTTTTTGAGGATGGGGAAGACAGTGGCGTGTTTAAAGGCAGAGGGGAATGAGCCAGTAGAGAGGAAGGGGTTGATGATGTGCAGGAGGGGAGGGGTGATGGTGGAAGCAATGGAGGTAAGCAGGTATGAAGGAATGGGGTCCAGGGGCCAAGTGGAGGGGTTGGAGGAGGAGAGCAGGGAGGAGATTTCCTCAAGGGAGGCGGGAGGGAAGGAGGACAGGAGCGCGGTAGTGGGATTTGCGCCAGAGGCATTCAGCAGCCCGGGTGCAGGAGCGGAGTTGGCGAATGGTGGGGGTGAGCCAAGGGGAGGGTTACAGGAGCGAGCTGGGCGGGAGGAGAGGGGGGCAAGGGAGTCGAGGGTGGAGGTGAGAGAGGAGTTGAAGGTGCAGACGGCAGAATTGGGGGGGTGGAGGAGGAGGAGAACTGAGGGGAGAGGGAGTGGGCAAAGTACTGGGGCACAATGGCCTGAAGATTGCGGAAGGGATGGGGAGATGGGGAAGAGGAGGGGGAGCAGTGGGAGAGGTTGAAGGAGGCAAGGAAATGGTCAGATATGGGATGGGGAGAGCTCGGAGACAGAACAGTTCCTAGAGAACATGGAGATCAAGAGTGACCATCAGCGTGGGGGTGGGGGGGAGGGAACTAGTCTAGAGGTGAAGATTAAAGGAGGCGGCGAAGGAGAGGAAGCAGGCGATGCAAGGCTGAGAGGGTGCATCAACATGAATATTGAAGTCGCCAAGGAAAAGTGTGGGGATGTCATCAGAGAGGAATAGGGTGAGCCAGGACTCGAACTCGAAAAGAAAGGAGGAGAAGGAGCCGGGATGGCGGTAGATGACAGCAACACAAAGGTAGAGAGGGGAGTAGAGGCATACGGAGTGAGCCTCGAAGGAGGGGAAGGAGAGAGAGTTATGAGTTATATACTGCTGTTTCCAGTCTAGTTCATCAAGATGTGGATTCTAATTCTATTCACCAAAGCATTCACGATCCCTTCCAGGTTTGACTAAAAACAGAAGTGACAACACTGCAGCACTGCTGACACAGCCAGATCAGAGAACAAACTATAAATGACCTTGGTCAGGGAGTCATCCCGCAAACTCATGCTGTGCCCAGCACCCCATCCGCTGCTATGATGGGCAGCCATGGCAGCCAATCATGGACCGCTATGGCAGCCCCAATCTGGGACTGGTGAAAGCAGGTAACAACATACATTCTAACCCACTGTAGCCCTGCTTTGTCCCAGACTGACCTGGGTGTGGGGAGGGTAGCCCAAGCTGTGACTTCAGCACTGAGTGGAATAACAGCCCAGGCTAGCGGTCAACATGCCTGGGGTCAGCCCGAGGCAAACATCTGGGGGCCCAAGCACAAACGTGACAGTGGCCCATGGCCACAGCAGGACAAAGCTCACCAGTGCGGGTCACTGTCACGTTTGTTCTTACCCTTTGTCTTATCTGCAGATTTGAAAAGTACACTCTCCACTTTTTCATCAGAGCCATTGGTGGAAATATTGAACAGGACTGTTACCGGGGCAGGGGCAAGGGTTCGCCAACCACACACACCGCCTTTGTTTGACCGGGTCAGGACTAGGAACTAGCGAAGGAAGAATGCCCGTCAGGATAGCGGTTGGGCCCTTACCTCTAATTAAAGAGAACGGGCCCCTATCATCAGAGGGCGCCACTGATTCGAGGAAACCAAGGCTGCCCCAATTCCACTCACCCACACACGCGGGGTCACCAGGAGAGAAAGGTCGTGGGAGACTCCACCCAGGGGTGTGCATGAAGGGCCCGACAGGAAGGGAGAACACGGGGCACTCACCTCTGAATGCAAGGCTCCTGAACTGGGAGGAAGGAGGGACACACTCACCAACCACGCTCTCACTCGCAGGTTCACGCTCTCAGGCACACTCAGGAAAAAGGTACTGCAGCAAGGGGGTCACACACTCACGGGGCTAGATGCACGCAGTCGACGCTCAGTCACTCGCTTTCTCACTCCACGCTAAGTGCTACAAGCGGGTGTGTGTGTGTGTGTGTGTGTTTACTGTTTTCTCCTAATCACCAGCGCAGTTCTATCGGCAGTGCTGGTTCTTATCCTAAAGGCCCCGCCCCCGTGCGCATTCGCAGCCACTCTGAGCGTCGCAGTGGGTGCGGAGGAAGCCCTACGCTGCGTGTCAGCGCTGGGGGCATGGCCACTGGCCGCGGCCTTGCCGCAGGAGCCAGAGGGGTCCACGAGGGAGACCCCTGCCCTGATACCTCATTGGGTAGGTCAGCGTGGGTCTGGAGATTCCAGGGGCGGCGCAGGGGCATCCCTTGAAGGGGGGGAACCCCATGCCCCCGCCTCCCGCTGACAAGGACAGACTTTCATGGAAACCCACTTGTTATCTCCTCTCAGTTTGACAGTAAACCATTAATGCCCTCTGGGTATGACTTTTCAGTCAGCTGTACCCACCAAATATTAGTTCAATTTAGCTCACATTTCCCTAACATACTTTTGAGTAGGTCATGTGGAAATGTGTCAAATGCTTTACTGACATGAAGATATACTACATGGACTGTATCCTCCAATGTGCTGCACATCTTTCAAGTATTTTTCATTATTGCAGAAATCTGCTTTTTAATCTTATTTTTTATACTGTCTGTTATCACTTCACTTCTGTGTATTTTTTCAGCTCTGTATAACAAAGATTGATCAAACCAGCTCTCTATGTTCTGATGCTGTCCTCTCTGTGCATGTTCGGCTATTTCCATAGTTTGTTTAAAAGTGATGTAACAAATACTCTGTTTAATATACTGAAAGAGATCTGACCTTGGTGTATTTCATTTCAGATCACAGGAAGTTAAGGTAACAATTAACCAGCAGTGCAAAACGTCTATATAAAGCAATATGCATACAGAAGTGTAATATCTTAAGAGCACTAGCAACCGTGAGTACAATTAATAACCTCAAATTAGGTACTTAGGGTGCAGGCCTTCACCATTAAACTCAATTGGAGCTTTAATGGATGGAGAATTTAGCCTTTTGTGACTGTTTTTATAAGAATACAAATATTTGTCAAGCCACTTTACTTTCTTATTTACTGTATTTTTATAGTTTGATTTCCTATAAAAGAAGGTTTATGCCATTGATCTATATGTTTGTAACACCCCCCACGCCCCTTCACAACTTTGATCCCATGGGCTAATTTCAACTCGATTTGGTACAGTACATAGGGACCCAAAATTTCACAACACTAGCCACACCAGAAGGGAAATGTGTCCCTTTTTGTAGTAAAAAAAAATTCAACTGACTTACATTGAGTGTTGACCACCTCAGGAAATCAGGTTTCATTAGCACATAAGAACTGCCATACCAGGTCAGACCAATGGTTCTTCCAGCCAAGTATGTTGTCTCTGACAACAGCACCAGAAGCTTCAGGGGGAACATACAAAAACAGAGTATATGGAGAGATCCATTCCTTATTGTTCATTCCCATCTGCCGACAGTCACAGGTTGCCTCCCCTGTCCTATTTGGCTGATAGCCCTTGATGAACCTATCCTCCATGAACTCATCCAACCCTTTGTTTGAACTGTGCTATATTATTGGCCTACGCAACACCCTATGGCAATGAGTTCCATAGGTTAACTATGCATTGTGTGAAAATAGATTTCCTTGTTTTAAAATGCTGCCTGTTAGTTTAATTGGATGCACCCTAGTTCTAGAAAGGATCAACAGCAGCTCCCTATTTCTACACACTCTTCATACCTCTTAACATACCCCTTTGCCATTTTCTAATTTATTTATTTTTTTCTGAAATGGAGAGCCCTAACCTTTTGGTCCTCCTTTTATAATGTAGCTAGCCCTGTTTTAATATTGTATTGAGTGTTTTAAAGTGTTTTTATTGTATTTTATTGTTGTGAGCCGCCCTGGGCTGCATTGCAGGAGGGGCGGGATACAAATTTATTAAATAAATAAATAAATAAATATAGAATCAGAGATGACATGCAGACACTATTTGAGAAAATTAATCTAAATGGGTTAAGGTGACTGTCTTGTTTTGATAGCTTGGGGTACACTTAGGGCTCAAGCTGCATTCATCCAGGTGTACAAGGCGTATGTAAGTTGTGCACAAAGTGCCACACAAGACTTAAGCAGGTGTCAAATCTTCAGTCACAGCCAGAGGCTTTGTAGTGTAGCATAACTACGGTCAGCAGACTGCAGCCTGTAATATGAGAGCACAGAACACACTACTGTCATGGAGGAATACTTATGAGCTGTCAGACCACACTAATAGGCTGTGTGTCTGAGAGGCGACATTGCATGCACAAGCGAAAGCAGGCAATGGGCAACGATGCCTCTCATTGGGAATGAGGATTTGGCACCCACTTAGGTGTAGTGCAGCACTTCGGGTGTTTTTAAACAAGATGCTACCACATGTGGCCACCCAGTAACTACTCATCCACCCACCCGTCTGAAAGTGGAATGGTGTGTGTGGGAATGGGTGCCCATGCATCTCCTGCCCGTAAGAACTGGGGCAGCCACTCACACCAGTAGACAGGTTTCCCTGCTCAGAGGCATCGTAGGTGGGGGGCATGGCCTATGCAAGTTACAGGAACTGGCACGGGGCGGGGGAGGAGGACGTGGCCTATGCAAGACACAGGAACTGGTTGTGACTGCTGGGGAGCCTGGTTCCCTACCACTCATGGCCAGGACATGTCAATTTCAAAGGCCAGACCCACATGCTTCCCCTCCCTCATGCTCCGTAGCAGGGGAGTGCGAGGTAGCTGCCACGGTAGCCACACTGCGGGCGTTTATAGACGAGACCAAAAAGGCAGCTGATCCTTTGATCAGCTGCCTTTTTTGGCGCTCGTCTACTCGCTGCGGCTGCTTTTTAATCCGTGTCAGAGGGGGCAGGCAATCCTGCCCCTTCCGACGCGGATTCCCGAAGTGCCGGCTTTACGCTGCACTTCCGGGTTCCGTGGGCGAGTGCGCATGCGCGGAAGGGTGCACATACGCACTCGCACTCTGCACCGTGTCTGAACAGCAGACACGGCATGCAGAGAAGGCGGGGGGGGGGGGAAGCCGGCATTTAGTGATCCCGCTTGTCAGCGGGATCATCTATAAACGCCCTGGGAGCCGCCCATTAGAATCCCTCCCATGCAACCGGGAGCAGAAATCATGCAGATTTAACCATCGAGCAGATGCTATGTAACAGAGCTGAACTGAATTCAGGAGTCAAACTGTATCCTTTAATATCTGCTGCCTTGAAAATATCTGATAGCAAACATTTCAACCCTTGTTCTCCTTTCCCCTAAGGCCCCTTTTTGCACCACTCTGGCAGTTTTGAAGAGACCTTAAACTGTGCATAAATTACTGTTACATTTGCTGTAAGAGCTTTTACACAGCCAGAGCACTTTGTGCCCGTAGATGACAATTCAGTGGCAGTATGAAGATTGCTATGTGAGAGACTGACTGGTTGTCTGCAGTTTTTGCACTGAATTAACCACATGGGTGTAGAAACGGATGTGATAAAATGGGGGAAGGGGAACATTCTAAGGTAGATGTAATTAGATCAACTTAAAGGTGTTTCTCTTAACAGAGCTTGGTACTATTAACTCAAGTGCTTAACCCAGTAGAAGAATAGCGTGTTGTGTATGCCAACCTAGTGTGGTCACGGATCCTCTAAACACTCAAAAATAGGATGACAGGACAGTCCTTCACCATTAAATTCAATAGGAGTGTTGCCATGGACTTCAGTGGCAGAGGGCACATTTCTCTGCCACTGAAGTCAATGGCAAAATGCACACCATCTTCAATGATTGAGTGAGTGTCATAGGAGCATATTCAATTAAGTATTTCACAATTGTATTTCTCCCCCTGCCCCCCCACAAGATTTTTGTCAGTACTTGTTAGAAGTAGACGTTCATGTGTGGCAACCTGATCCTCAAAGCCCTCTGCTAGCACAAGCTTTATTGAGGGGGAAGAGGCCTTGCATTATTGGAATGCTTTGAGGGCTGCACCCTAACTGAGGAGTGTTGACAAAGAGATAAAGCTTAGAAGCCCTTCTAAAGTCAAATTTGTGATTACAGGTCTTGGCGATACCAAGGTTATTCTTGACGTTAAGCAAGACAGCAAAATCTTCTGTGCAGAAAGTCCCAGCACTAGCATTTGTGAAGGTGTGAGTCCAGCCTGCTCATCTTAACAATTAAACAAGTATGTATTAACCCAATACAAGTTATTTATTTAATATTAAATATGATGCATATGCTATTCACTTATTTTTCAGCTGATTGAACACCCATTCTCAAGTGAATTTGCCAAATTTACATCCATTATCTTTATCCAGTATTATTGGGTATTCCTACAGAATGTGTTTGATTGGCTAAGGGTTTTCAAGCATCATCGCCAAGCTTCATTATTAAGCCAATAACTTTCACTAGGGTTACTCAACTATCCCACGAGGAAAGAGAAAAGGCAAAAATCAGAAACAGGAGCTGTTGAGACTTCCTGGCCGGCTGACTGAGGCCCCAGGAAGCCTAACCTCTGGCCCCTAAATTGCCACCGCCTAACCACTACTGCTGCCTCCCTACACCAGTCTCCAGGTAAGCAGAGGAAGAGAAACTTTTTTACTACCTGGAGAAGTGCCTGCATGCCTTGACAGGTACTCTGGTAGTAAATCTACTACCAATTTCAGATCTAGCTGTATGCCATCCTGTCTTCCACGGAGGCCAACTACTTCTTGCTCTGTCCAGGCTCAGATATGTACGACTATGGTGGCTAGAGAGGACCAGGAATTGGGACTTCTGGGTTACAGGTCAAATCATTATTTCCTGTTTGCAAAATGGCTTACATACAACTCTCTTTCTCATGTCACAACAGGGAGGCCGGTGCATACACGTGGCAAAAGGCTGAAAGCCAAGCTCAAATTTAATATTAAGCCATTAGGCAAAACCATCAACCCTGAGAAGCAGCTACTGAAGAACAAGGAATCCCATCCCCAGGAAAAGCCAGGCAAGGTCACATGCATTTGTCTCAGGCCCAACAAACCAGAGGCAACCCTGGGTGCAGACACACGATGCAGTTACTGCACCTTGGGCAGTCTTACCCCACTTCGGGCAGCCTTACCATACGATGCATGGTGGCAGCTGGCTGCTATGTGCTGCATCCTCAGAAAAACACTGGGAATGCAGCATATCACAGCCTTACCCAAAGTGGGGCAAGACTGCCCAAAGCATGGTAAGCACACCGCTGCTCGTGTACCTGGTCCCTGTCTGTCCCACCACACGGAAAGGTCCACTGTGGGGGCTCGGAGCGGTGGGTGCTAGCTCCAGTCTTGTGCAGCCATGTCACAGCTGGGGGCCACAGGATAGTGGGTAGGCCAGGGGATGAGCAGGGATGAACGCATGGCCTACCATGGGGTGTGGCCTATCCGCCCTGCTGCTCTGTGAGGGCGGGGAGGGGGCTGAAGTATGGCAGCAGTGATTGCCCACCACAGGGTATGCAGGGGTTGAGCCCTGCACAGCTCATGTGAAGGTACCCCCTGAAGTAAATCTTATGTTGGTGAGAACTGCGCAGGAGTCAGAGAAGGGGTAAGGGAGAGGAGGTGCAGAGCTGTGTCCCCGCCCGAAGAACTGGAGTACCAGGGTTTACAAATGTTTTAATGAAACTCTATGGCTTGGATAATCATATGGGCAATGGTTCTGTCGCAGATGCCTCAGTTTCCCAAATGGAAAAAGTACTTAGTGGTTCAAACCAGACATAATCTGACCTGAATATAGGGTACTAGTTTCCAATTTGAGGGTTAAACTGAAATCACACCTACTAAGGAGGGTTTACTCTTACCCACATAGTAGGAATATGTAATGACAGTACATTTTTAAAGGAGGACTCAAGACAAAAAGAATATATAAAAAACATAGATTTAAATTCAAATAAGGTTTTAGATAGTACAAAAAGGAAAACTCATTCAGTTACAAATATTAACAATATGATGCAAAGACATTCAAAGAACATCATACATTGTCTAAGTCAAAACCTTAAAGAAAAGGGTATGTTTTCTATCTATCTATCTGACTCAGTGTCATAGTTACCAGTTCTTTAAGCCCATATCTGCCTGGTTGAGAAGGCTTCAGGAATCCAAAAGCTTTCTAACTTTCTCCCTTCCAGGGCAGGCATATTTATCCTACATTTCTGTATGTTCCAGTGCTTTCCGAAATGAATAAATGTCTACTCACTGACTGACCAGTCAAAATCAAAAGCAGAATAGGCACTCTTGCCAGAAACTGAAAAAACTGGTTAATATCTTACCCTTAGAATTCAATGAAAGACACACAAAAATCCTCCTCGTAGAAGTTGGTATGCCCAAAATACACACTAGCTAACTTCTCTCACAATGCTTTATTTACTATCAGAGTTTCATGTTAGGCCACTAACACACACAGATACAAAGATAAAGCATATTTAACCAAAGAAAGAACTGGATAAGAAAACTGCCAGGTTTCAAAAACAGAGTTTCAAAAACAAGTGTCTCCCTAACTCAGCATTTTACACAGAATGGCTTTCCCAAAGAGATCTCTTCACATTTTGAATCAGAGGTTTGCCAAGCACATATTAAAATACATCAAAATACATGCCAATACATGACAGTTCTCCAAAATCTTAGACAAAAAGTTTCATTAAAATATGTTGAAGAAAACCGCTGAAGTAAGGCTAGACACAATCTGAGTGGTGGGAAGAAGACTGCAGCTAACATTTATGAGACTAAAGTACCAGTACAGAAATTGGCTTGGCCAACCACGACTTGGAAATAGCAACAGGGGGATTAGAATTAGAGGGCCTAGACTACCAGGATGTACTAGGCCCCAAATTTCTCTCAACAGTCTTGATTATATAATTCAGACTGCACTGCAATAAAACTGGAGGAAAACTAAGATTTAGTCCTTTTAGGAACCATCAGCCCAGTCCCGCCGCTTGTGCCAAACTCCTTTAAAGCAGGAGACTAATAGGGAGTTGTTTCTGGCCCTCTGGGAAGGCTCTTAAAAAGCCCAGTGTAACAGGGAGGGGCTTTCCAGACATAACTCTCTCAGGATTAGTGCCTACACACACAACACTCTCAGTGAGAATTAGCTTCAACGTCCCTTTATTAGTTCTCAACCATGGTTTCTCTTTATACACAAGCCTCCAGCCAGGCTCCCTGCCTTAGGCTACTTCTTAGTAAAGCGTCTCCATCTCACCACAATCAGAGGTGGTGACCACACCATCTAAGTACCCATTTGCTCCAGGCCTGTTCCTTTATAGCCACTCCCTGCAGTACCTCTGACTCTTCCCCCAAGTCCTTGTAACTAACACCTCTGTGGACTTTACCTTTCTACACAGGTGAGAGCTCTCACAACTCCTTCTCTCTTCCTCTTCACAGTCTCCCTCCTCTGAGTCATCACTTCACTTATTGTTCCTCTCTGGCTGGCTAGTGCCACACCCCGCACAGCTGTTACTGAATCAGGCATGATATTCCCACCAGACCAGCACCCGCAGCTCAACTCACACCACCCTCTCTGCTGGTGTTATCTTAGAGGGCTCACGTGGCTAAGTTCTGCCACACTGAGCTTACCAGTGCACCTGAGGAAAGGAATCAGATAACCCTGCTTGTGTAGCTGGCCAGAACCTTTGATAGCAGAGATATAGGGTGTTTTTAAATGCAGGGGTGGGTCTGTGATCAGTGCATGGGGTGGCAGAGGGGCACCCACGCACAAGAAGTGCATGGGCATGGCTTCCGTGTCCATGGAGGCAGCCATCCTGGCCCGCATGCGGCACTCTGGATTTTTCAGGAATGCTCCGTGAGTGGTCATGGGTGGCTGGTGCGTGGGTCATGGGAGTGCACCTCCCGAGGCACCAACTTCAAACTAGTGGTTGGATGTGTAGACAGTGGGGGGCTATGTGTCGATGCAGCTCACTTAACACCTTCCCCCCCACCCCCAATCATGGAATGATTAAGAAACTGTGGGGGGAGGACTTACTGCAAACCAACCTTGCGAGGGCTCATCCGTACCAACTCTTCCAGACCTTGTTACTACAGGTACTCTGCCAGACACTATCCACGGCTACATACATTTTGATTGGGCTGGGATTGCTGCTCCACCAATCACCTGTTTGGCAGTAAGAGTGTTTTGCAACTGATCAGCTGTTTGGCAATGGCAGAAGCACCAGCCTCCAGCTCTAGTCTCCATCAGACTTTATAGAGGTGCAATAGTGCCTCTAGTTAAGGCGAGAGAGTGATCTCATTGTTTTCTTCCCCTATACTTAACGTGACTCTTTTTTAGCCACTGCGCTTCTGGGATGCGATGCAGACTTTTATCAGGCTGTTGTGGTTTTATTAAGCACACTTGCTGTATCCAGGAGGCGTGTAACGCCCCTGCTCCAAGTGGCCAGGTGCTGCTGGCCCTTTAAGAGTGCTGCAGGCAGTGGCGTTGTAGTCAGCAGCATGGGGATTTAAACCCGCCACCTGGGGGATTTAAACCTGTTGCTGTGGAGACGTGCCCAGCAGATGCCATAGAGCAGAAGCAGCATGGAGACCGGAAGGGGACTGGTGTACAAGAAAAGCAGGCAGGTGGATGCGGAGAACCTGAGATCGAGGGGCAGACGGGGAGTCTGAAGATGCCTCCTGGAGAGAGTCTTGCTGTGGCTGGGACTGTGAGTAGCAGTGAAGCCACTTAGAAAAGTCTTGCCTTAAAGAGGCTGGGAAGTCAGGACACAGGCGTGTCCATGCCTGGAGCCCACATAGGGGCAAGGACCAAGACTTTGTCAGGCTAGAAAGCCCAGGATTGAGATTGGGGCTTGTGTGCCATGAAGAAGTGGGACTGAGTGATTAAGCCCAGCTAGGGGCTGAGGACATTGTGGGGTTAAGGAGCCCTGATAGAAGGACTAATGGGAGGATGCAGGCACGCCTTGCTGACTGTGATGTTAGCACTTCCCCAAAGTGGTAAGATTCTGGAGCAAGGTAGTGTTGCAGCAGTTTGTGCCTGAGAGAGTTCCTGGAGAGTGCTGGGAGCAACAGGACAGAGAGGAGGAGTGCTGGAGCCAAGCAATATAGCGAGAGGGTAATTGGAGGATTGACCACACCAGTGAAGTAGAGGGAGGGTTGTAACAACCTAAAGAGGACTGCGAGGGAGCGGGGGCATAGCTACCATTGGACAGACAGGGACATTTGTCCCGGGACCCGTACTGACTGGGGATCCAATATCCAAGTTGGCTAAGCCACCTGAGCTGGCTGGGGGCCCTTCTGGCTGCTATGTGGGCCCCCTCCCTGCCCTCGGTTGCAACATTGTGTCTGATACAATGTTGCAACTGAGGGGAGGGGTCCCATGCAGCAGTCTGCATTAGGCCAGGTCACACTCACAAGCCTCGCGGCTCAGCTCATCCCCCATGGCGCCACGTTGTGGAGGAGAAGTTCTCCCACCAGTCCAGACCCGGTCCAGGCAGGGCTGGCTCAAGGGAGACCCAGCCCGAGCAGGAAGGTGCCTGGTGGCACGAGCAGAGCCGCTGGCAGACACCTTCCTGCTCCGGCGCTCCCTGTATCGAGTCGGCCCAGTCTGCCCTGACCCGCCCGGCTCCCAGCCTCAAGGGCTGGTCGGGTGAGCCGGGGCAGCAATGGCACTGCTGCTGCTGCTGCTGGCCGCGCTCGGCCCCAGCGTGCTGACAGCGAGCCACAAGGGACAGCGTGCACCATGGGACCAGCTCACCGCTGGCCCAGAAGACAGATGGGCCCAGCAGCAGGCCACCAGCAGCATGCCACAGACTCTGCAGAGAGCAAGTAAGTCCAGAGCACCAGCAGCCCAGCACCCCTAGGCCGACCGAGCTGGAAGGCGCCCCTAGGCCGGCCAGCAGCTTCACCACCAGCAGGAAAAAAGAGGTGGGGCCACATACATTTCTTGTCCCTGGGCCCATCCCAAGCTAGCTACGCCCCTGCGAGGGAGTGCCCAAAGACAGAGGCTTGAGATGGGCTGAAGTCTGGAGGTTTGCCCACAGCAAGCAATGCTATGTGGATCCCAGTGGGGAACATGACAGCTGTAGGACTGCGACCAAGGAAACAAATAGCAAACCTGTGGAGTTGGGTGGAGCCAAAACTGCAGTCCGGCAACTGGCAGCAGCGTACCCCAGCAACGGAGAGACCGCCTAGACCACTGCTTCACAGTCACACAGCGTAGGAAGGAAGGTACGAAGGGGCCCATAGAGATTTAACTTTTAAGATTTGTTGGGACTGTGGGAAATGGGGACACCTGCATAGAGGGTGTCCCTTCCTAACTAAAGGTTATAGAAAAAGAGAGGAGCCCCTGGGGAAATTGCTATCCTTGTGAACAGGAGGGACTTGGTTGGACAAACTGCCCCTCTAGAGCACATAGAAGAAAGGAATGGACTCTGGGGTGCCAGAGTGGGGTGGTTTATGAGTACACCAGGCGAGAGAGGGTTGGTGCACTTAAGTACTGCTGGAATTGCTGGCAGCAGGGACACCTGAAGAGAAACTGCCCTGAAAGAAAAGATTTTTAAAAACTAGAGAAAAGAGACAAGAAAGCAATTGGGCTACCTATGAAGCAACCGCTGCAAAAGGCTAGAAAGCTCAGGATTAAGATTGGGGTTTGTGTGCCCTGAAGAAGTGGGAGTGAGTGATTAAGCCCAACTCGGGGCTGAGGACATTGTTGGGCTAAGGAGCCCTGATTGAAGAACTAACGTTGAGAGCCCTGTGAGGCTCTGAGATAGGGGGTAATACAGAGGAGCCATTAAAGGCTCCGGGAACCCTATGGGATGGTGACAGGTTGGCTGGCCCTGTGAGGCGTTGAACATTAAGCCGGTGGTAAATAATAAAGATGTAGGGACGACAGTCCCCTGTGCCAGTTGTGTCTTATGCGCCCAGTAGTCTTGGAGGCAAATTTTTGATTTGGAATATTTGGAAATTAAAAATGATTTATTAATGGATTCTCCTGTTGGAGAACAACTAATTTAATACAGAGACATTGGACAATATTAAGGAATATTCAGATTTTTATTTTGTGTGATTGTCAAATAAAGTTCCCAAGAGGAGTCAACAACTGTATAAATGAATACTTCAATTATAGATATACAAGCAATCAAAACATATTATTAAAAGCAATGATCTCTCATACAATTGCTGCCAATATTCATGAATGTTATCTGGTACTGGTCTAAAAACTACACTTGGCCTTCTATTCATTCCTTAATAAGCTAAGTATAGTTACCTTCCATTCAATGAGACCAGCTCCTCGATGGTTATAAAAGTTGATCAGGTCCGGACCAAGAAATGTAAAACAAAGAGGTCAAAGGATAACCAGGAAGTAGAAGGGAGAACTTAAAAGATGGGGAAATGAAGCGGAAGGTTGGCCCTTTTTACGCAGAGATTCTAACATCGATAAAATGAGTGCTAAATAAATAAATGTATAATAAATTGCCACCAATTCACCATCTCTACTAATCAATAAATTCATTTCCATTAAGAATGCCTTAATGAGTTAATTCCATAGTCAAAAAACCTCCGGTTTACAAGAAGAGTTAAGGCTGTTGCAAATTCAATCATGCACTAAAAAGCATGGAAATTGCAAGTTAAGACTCCCGCCTTAATTTCCGTGCCATGTTAGCAATAAAGACATTGTACAGTCTCGCATATTGTGCTCACTTACAACTTAGGCTCCATGTACCCACACTTTGCCTTCGTCTTTCAGCCCCAATCCTCTTCCTCTGCAGGTTGGGGGCAACACTGAAGTTGGGGACAGGAGGACATGAGCTGGCCCCTCACCCCCTCCATTCCCTCTATTCTTTCATATTGGTTAGGGAGAATGGGACAGCTGAGTAATGTCTCACAACCCTCCTACCCACCAGTCCCCACTGCCCTCCCAGAGCACAGTGAAGCTGGGTGCAAATGAATCGTATACAAATATTTAATTTAAACTTTTAGTTTAAAGCATCTCCCTGCCCTCGCTCCCTTGCCTTGCCAACACCCAGAGAGCACCCTGTGCCCTCGTTCCCTTGTCCCCTTCCACCCAAAGCACCCCCATACCCTCTCTCCCTTGTGCCCCCACACCCAAAGGTCCCCTATCCTCACTCCCTTGCCCCACCAAGCACCCCTCTGCCCCAGATCTCTTGTCCCCACACCCAAAGACCCCCTGCCCTTGCTTCCTTGCCCCTCTGCCCTCGCTTCCTTGCCCCACTGCCCTCGCTTCCTTGCCTCTCCCACACCCAAAGCGCTCCCTGCCCTCGCTCCCTTGCCCCCCACTCAAAGCACCTCTGCCCTTGCTCCCTTGCCCTCGCTCGCTTGCTCCCCACACCAAGTCCCCCTGCCCTCGCTCACTTGCCCCCCAAAGCGCCCCGCCACCCCAGCTCCCTTGCCCCCCACACCCAAAGTGCCCCCTGCCCTCGTGCACTTGCCTCCCGCACACCCAAAACGCTCCTCCTGCCCTCGCTCCTNTTAATGATTGCCAGGGACACTGTGTTGGAGCCTTTAGCGCATTGTGGACTCTCTGACTGTGCAAATTTCTGTGAGGAGGGAATGGGGTGGAAGCAACAGCAACTGCACACAGTTGTGTTGCAAGCAGGCAGAGGAAGGGCATGGAGGTGGATGACCCGGCGGTGATGCTGCCAGACCCAGGTTTGTTGCTCTGCCATAGGTTTGTTATGTAACCATTACTCCAGGCCTCATTTCCCCCCGCCCCAATCTGTAGAATAGAGTAACGGCCTGGCTTGCAGCTGCAGGGTTTGCAAAGGACCTGGGCTGAGGAGATGCCCTCTACACCACGCAGGTTCCTGACAACATTTGCGGTTCCTGGAAGCTGCATCAGTGCAGGGAGCTGCTACCGGGTTTTTCTTTGGGGGGAGAACCAAGGCTTTGGGGATCAAGGGGGCAGAGCCATTCCCCTCCTCACTTGGTGCCTCTGCAAAGCCATTCCTGATTGCTGGGGGGGGCACTTTGGGGAATCCCTTCCCCTTCGTTGCAGAAGAGCGCCAGGCTTATTTTGAGTCCAAGTCTTGATGGCCCAAGGAATCCCAGAGCTTCCTGAGCCAGTTTTGCAGATGGGATTCCTCAAAGAGCACACCCATGCATTCCCATTGCTTAGCAAGAATCCACACACACACACACACACACACACACACACACACACACCCCTTGCAGCCCCTGAGCTGCTGCTGCCTTTGAATGCCAGGTTTTAGGTCCGTTCTGGACGCGACTGGGCAGCCTCATGTGTGAGGCTTGGGCCTTCACACAATTTCCCACCCACCCACCCCGTCACCATAACAACACACCACCACCATCACACAGATACAGCTCTCCCTCTCTCACAGGCCCTTCCAGCGGTGGGTGGCTCATTGCTTCCAAGGAATGTTCTGTCTCCTTTGAAGCCAATCCGGGAGCAAATTGTGTTCGTTCCATGTGGATGTTGCGTTCCTCATCTTGGACATTTTTTTGGACTGGTGCTGTGGGGGGAGGAAGAGGGGAGCTGGCTTTTACTGTTTGAAAGAGCCCTGCTTCCAGAGAGAGGAAAGTCTGGTGTCCTGAACTGACCTCATGAGAGCTGTGGCACTGACCTGGGATTCCTCACTGCCAGGAATTTGCCTCCAGTATGCCTTGCTCTGGGGCCTATTAAGAATGTAACACTGTGTGTTTTTTACACACACATTTCTCCTGCATGTTTGCTGCTACATCCTGAACTTTCTGTGTCTAAATCACTCACCCAGATCTTAAACATCTGGCTCTTTGAACTTCTGCATAGAACTTCTCCCAGAAGTTTTGTGTGTAAAAAGTTCTGGTAAACTGCTTTGCTCCAGGCAGCTGTGGTCACTTGGTTTCCATGGCAGCCTGTCACGTCTACAGCTGCGGCTACTTTAGGCTACCTCAGGGCGCTGTGTGTGTTTGTGAGAGAGAGAGAAATGCATCTGGAACTTACTTGTCGACTTGTAAACCCAGAAGATTGAAGAATCCGAAACTTTAAGGTGTGTGTAAAAATGCCCATTGATCTAGAAAGAGTTGTTAATGAAAGGTATGAGATTGAGTACTATTAATGCAGTTGAAAAGGATGTATTATTATAGTAATATAGTTTGAGGTGATAGAGTAGTGAAATTGTTTTTTTCACTAATTTGCCTTAATTGTGAATTTAAAAGTGAAGGTTCTTAGTAGTTGGAATTATTCATGGAAACCTAGAGGTGGGGAGAGAAGCTGGAGGAGTGGAGGGGCCTGGCAGGGCTCCTCTCCTGGTCCCTCTGAACCCCCTCCCTCCCCATGCTTCTGCAGCCAAGCAACAGGACGCCACGTGCAGTTTTGAGCCACAGCACCTTTTTTTTTTTTTTTTTAAGCTGAGTGAGTGGAAATTGAGTGGGAGAGAGGGAAGGAGCCTGAAGGGAAGCTTGTGGATTAGGGAAGACTGTGATACAAGAACTGACAGAGAGAACCTTGTAATGATGAAGACAAATATGCCCAGAATGAGAGATCTGCAGAGGGTACTGGCTCTGGCCTGTTTCTGAGAGAACTCGGGATTAGAAAAAGGCATAGAAGCCACAGAACAACTACTTACTCCTGAACTTTTTTTATATAATTACTCCAATGCTCAGCTTCTTTAGAGAGGAGTTTTTAAATATCAGCCTGAGTGAATAAGCAGGTTTCTTTTCTTCTTCAAGGTCCATTTTTTAATTATTATTTTTTTAAAATATCCTAATAAAGCCAGTATGGTGTAGTGGATACGGTGCTAGACTTGGACCTTGGAAGCCAGGGTTCAAATCCTGTCTTTAGCCATGAACTCACTGGGTGTTTTTAGACACACACATTTTTTCTACCTGGACTTAAGAGTCTGGGTTCATCAAACTCCTACGTGGGGCTTAGATGCTCCCCTCCCCGTAGTTGCACGGGTGCCACTGCAAACAGTGGCACCGGTGACTCCCACATATTTTGAGAAACGGACTTGGTAAGTCCTCTAATATTGAGAACTTACTAAGTCCACTTCTCAAATCACGCGGGAGTTGCCAGAGCCACTGTTTGCAATGGCACCCAGCCCCTTCTAGTAAGGTGGGGAGCGTCTCAACTCCTTGTGCAGGAGTTTGCAGAACCCGGACTCGTGTCCGGGTGAAAGGAGTGTGTGTCTGAAAACGCCTACTGGGTGGCCTTGGGCAAGTCACAACCTCTACACCTCAGTTCGCCATCTGTAATAAATGGGATTGTTTTGGTGTGTGAGTGTCTGTCTCTCCCTGTGTTCCCCTCACCCTTGCCCATCTTAGATTGTAAGCTGACTGGGAGGGACTTGTCTCTAATAATAATAACAACAGTTGTAAAGCACCAGGTATTCTGCTGGTGCTATATAAATCAATAACAAATAATAATAAATACTAATAAAGGGTACCATGGTGACAAAGTTAGTGGCTGAAGCCTTTTCCTTATCCACTGAGTACATGCAGCATAGAGAATGGTTAAACAAAGCACCTCTGAATGCCTGTCTGAGGTAATTCAACCACCTTTTGGAAAGTTCGTTAGAAAGGATGCAGGAGGAAGGGTTTTTTTTTTCCCTGAGGCTGTCCAAAACTCTGTCAATTAGAAAGGTGTTTTTACTAGAAGGTATATCAACTAGAAATAACTGTAAGGAGACAAATGCCTTTCAAATAGGCTACTGAGCAGACATCCGATCATCATAACTTTCAACCATAATCAGCCTGTCTTGCTTCAGACCAGTGACCTGGGGGTGAAAAGCTTTGCCTTCCACTACCAATTACCTGAGCAATGCAGTTCAGCTTGAAACAACTAGATAAGAGAGTTCTCAGTGAGCAAATGCTTCCAACTTGCTGACAGAGAAGTATCTACAGTTTTTCAAGTAGGTTGGCCTGTCAGTAATGAACAACATTAAGGTTAAGTTTCTACCTTTTTCCTATTCTCTTCTCATTTAAAATTCAAACTCAGCCTGTTTGCAAAAGAATGAAGTAGCATAAATTGAATTCACAGTGAACAACTGGAGGAAATGGGAAAAGGTGCAGTGCTGTGACATTGGTAGCTGTCCATTCCTTCTTTCCTCCTCTGTGTACGTGGGAAAGATAGAGAAAAGCAATCTATTAATTGTCGTGGATTTTCAGGCTGAAATGAGAGGAGGCTGCAGCAGGAACGTTCCATCAGATTTATTCAGATGCACCGCTGTGGTTCCACCAGTATTGCACCAATGGACCCTGCCTTACAGCAGAGAGATGTCTTATATACACAGTAGTAAACAAGCAACCACACGTGGCAATACGTAATCATGCTGGTACATATAACCATGTCTGACAAAAATACTTCTTGGTAATCGGGTGGTTGACGTAAGCAAGTTCAGTTCCTCGAAACTAGGGAGGAGTGGGCACAAGGATGTAGCAGGATATCTGGAAATGTAGCTAACCACAAACCCACACCCACAGGTGTCAGCATTAGATATAGATAAGGGCCAGCACAGAAATGTCAAGAGGAAACTTTCTGGAAAGCTTTGCAGCATTATTTTCTTAATAGGTTATTTGAGCAAAAGGCAAGCTGCATAGTAATGAAATCTTAGGCCTAAAGTATCAAAGATTTGTAGGCCAAAATACTACATAGGTTTGGGATTCTTCCATAATTCCCCCCTCCTGAGGCTTTTGAGGAAGCGAAAAGGCCTCCATTTCTGAGAGTTTTAAACTGGCATGCTTATTTTTCAAAGTGACAGCGGGTGTGCAATTCAGTGTTTTTGTAGTGTCTGAGACTTCTGGGGACCCCCCTTTGAAGGCATGTCTAGGACACGGATGACTGGGAGAGCATACCCTATATAGCAGCTGCCCTCCCAGTTGGCAGGCAACCATTTACGGGCTGTGTAATAGGCTTCCACCCAGGTGCGCATCCTGACCTTAAAGAAATCACAGGGAGCTGAAAGGTATATAGGAATATAGATGTGTTATGTGTGCATGATAAGGTGTAATCACAGGTGCTATTTTCCTTGAAGTGGGGGCCCTTGTTGGTGTAGCAAAGTAAGCCCGTCTGAATGACAGACACTAACAGAGTAGGAATCAGCAATACTGTTAGAAAGTTCAGTGAAACCCTCTTTTTCACCCACCCTGGGCTTCAACCCCCCACCCTTATGGGTCGTTCCATGACCAACTCGAAGGGGGACAGGCCGTGTTTTCGATTGGGGTTTGAGCGGTTGGCCAAGAGGATGAGAGACAAGGCCTCAGGCTAGGGCAAACCGCTGTCATGCACAACCTTTGAAAATCTGGTTTTGAGGTCAGAGTTTTTGCATTCCACCTGGCCACTACTTTGTGGATGGTAGGGCATGTGGAAATAGAGGCTAATACCCAAAGTTTTACACAGAGTCTTGGTAGCTGGGCGGTGAAATGAGAGCCCATGTCACAGTCAATGGAGAGGGGCACCCCAAAATGCGGGATGAAGTCTTTAAGGAGATGTTTGGCAGCAATGGTGGCGTCGGTCCTTCGACAGGGGAAGGCCTCAGTCCAGCCAGAGTAGAGACAAATGACCACCAGCATATGCTTATAGCCTTGTGCTGGAGTCAGATCAGCAAAGTCAATCTGTAGGTGAAGGAAAAAAGGGACCCTCAGCCCATGGTTTTGAACAGCTGTGGACTGGGGTGGCCTTAGCAATGTTGAACAGTTGACAGGTGGAGCAGGAACGGGTGAGTTGGCGAGCTTCCGTGGTGACAAAAGGGAGCAAACCAGTGAGTGGAAATCTGGGTGGCAATCCCCCCTTTTTCTCGTGTGTGAACGAAGGTGAGNCCTCTAATATTGAGAACTTACTAAGTCCACTTCTCAAATCACGCGGGAGTTGCCAGAGCCACTGTTTGCAATGGCACCCAGCCCCTTCTAGTAAGGTGGGGAGCGTCTCAACTCCTTGTGCAGGAGTTTGCAGAACCCGGACTCGTGTCCGGGTGAAAGGAGTGTGTGTCTGAAAACGCCTACTGGGTGGCCTTGGGCAAGTCACAACCTCTACACCTCAGTTCGCCATCTGTAATAAATGGGATTGTTTTGGTGTGTGAGTGTCTGTCTCTCCCTGTGTTCCCCTCACCCTTGCCCATCTTAGATTGTAAGCTGACTGGGAGGGACTTGTCTCTAATAATAATAACAACAGTTGTAAAGCACCAGGTATTCTGCTGGTGCTATATAAATCAATAACAAATAATAATAAATACTAATAAAGGGTACCATGGTGACAAAGTTAGTGGCTGAAGCCTTTTCCTTATCCACTGAGTACATGCAGCATAGAGAATGGTTAAACAAAGCACCTCTGAATGCCTGTCTGAGGTAATTCAACCACCTTTTGGAAAGTTCGTTAGAAAGGATGCAGGAGGAAGGGTTTTTTTTTTCCCTGAGGCTGTCCAAAACTCTGTCAATTAGAAAGGTGTTTTTACTAGAAGGTATATCAACTAGAAATAACTGTAAGGAGACAAATGCCTTTCAAATAGGCTACTGAGCAGACATCCGATCATCATAACTTTCAACCATAATCAGCCTGTCTTGCTTCAGACCAGTGACCTGGGGGTGAAAAGCTTTGCCTTCCACTACCAATTACCTGAGCAATGCAGTTCAGCTTGAAACAACTAGATAAGAGAGTTCTCAGTGAGCAAATGCTTCCAACTTGCTGACAGAGAAGTATCTACAGTTTTTCAAGTAGGTTGGCCTGTCAGTAATGAACAACATTAAGGTTAAGTTTCTACCTTTTTCCTATTCTCTTCTCATTTAAAATTCAAACTCAGCCTGTTTGCAAAAGAATGAAGTAGCATAAATTGAATTCACAGTGAACAACTGGAGGAAATGGGAAAAGGTGCAGTGCTGTGACATTGGTAGCTGTCCATTCCTTCTTTCCTCCTCTGTGTACGTGGGAAAGATAGAGAAAAGCAATCTATTAATTGTCGTGGATTTTCAGGCTGAAATGAGAGGAGGCTGCAGCAGGAACGTTCCATCAGATTTATTCAGATGCACCGCTGTGGTTCCACCAGTATTGCACCAATGGACCCTGCCTTACAGCAGAGAGATGTCTTATATACACAGTAGTAAACAAGCAACCACACGTGGCAATACGTAATCATGCTGGTACATATAACCATGTCTGACAAAAATACTTCTTGGTAATCGGGTGGTTGACGTAAGCAAGTTCAGTTCCTCGAAACTAGGGAGGAGTGGGCACAAGGATGTAGCAGGATATCTGGAAATGTAGCTAACCACAAACCCACACCCACAGGTGTCAGCATTAGATATAGATAAGGGCCAGCAAAGAAATGTCAAGAGGAAACTTTCTGGAAAGCTTTGCAGCATTATTTTCTTAATAGGTTATTTGAGCAAAAGGCAAGCTGCATAGTAGTGAAATCTTAGACCTAAAGTATCAAAGATTTGTAGGCCAAAATACTACATAGGTTTGGGATTCTTCCATAATTCCCCCCTCCTGAGGCTTTTGAGGAAGCGAAAAGGCCTCCATTTCTGAGAGTTTTAAACTGGCATGCTTATTTTTCAAAGTGACAGCGGGTGTGCAATTCAGTGTTTTTGTAGTGTCTGAGACTTCTGGGGACCCCCCTTTGAAGGCATGTCTAGGACACGGATGACTGGGAGAGCATACCCTATATAGCAGCTGCCCTCCCAGTTGGCAGGCAACCATTTACGGGCTGTGTAATAGGCTTCCACCCAGGTGCGCATCCTGACCTTAAAGAAATCACAGGGAGCTGAAAGGTATATAGGAATATAGATGTGTTATGTGTGCATGATAAGGTGTAATCACAGGTGCTATTTTCCTTGAAGTGGGGGCCCTTGTTGGTGTAGCAAAGTAAGCCCGTCTGAATGACAGACACTAACAGAGTAGGAATCAGCAATACTGTTAGAAAGTTCAGTGAAACCCTCTTTTTCACCCACCCTGGGCTTCAACCCCCCACCCTTATGGGTCGTTCCATGACCAACTCGAAGGGGGACAGGCCGTGTTTTCGATTGGGGTTTGAGCGGTTGGCCAAGAGGATGAGAGACAAGGCCTCAGGCTAGGGCAAACCGCTGTCATGCACAACCTTTGAAAATCTGGTTTTGAGGTCAGAGTTTTTGCATTCCACCTGGCCACTACTTTGTGGATGGTAGGGCATGTGGAAATAGAGGCTAATACCCAAAGTTTTACACAGAGTCTTGGTAGCTGGGCGGTGAAATGAGAGCCCATGTCACAGTCAATGGAGAGGGGCACCCCAAAATGCGGGATGAAGTCTTTAAGGAGATGTTTGGCAGCAATGGTGGCGTCGGTCCTTCGACAGGGGAAGGCCTCAGTCCAGCCAGAGTAGAGACAAATGACCACCAGCATATGCTTATAGCCTTGTGCTGGAGTCAGATCAGCAAAGTCAATCTGTAGGTGAAGGAAAAAAGGGACCCTCAGCCCATGGTTTTGAACAGCTGTGGACTGGGGTGGCCTTAGCAATGTTGAACAGTTGACAGGTGGAGCAGGAACGGGTGAGTTGGCGAGCTTCCGTGGTGACAAAAGGGAGCAAACCAGTGAGTGGAAATCTGGGTGGCAATCCCCCCTTTTTCTCGTGTGTGAACGAAGGTGAGCCACACAAACCAAATGCTGTAGGAGGGCCTGCGGCGTGACAGGACGTTCATCAGGGTGTCGGATGATGCCTTGAGAGTCAGGAACACAGTTGGCTTTGGTTTTTTTGAAGGGTTGGCCTCCGACTGGAGCCGCAGGAGCTTAGAGGCATCAGGTGTAGAAGGTACAGGTTCTGAAAGAGATACTGCAATAATGAGAGTTGTGGGTGGGCTACACCTGGCTGCTCGTTATGCAGCCTTATGAGCCAGGTGATTACCAAGGGCCTCAGGAGTAGAAGCCCTGGTATGAGCCCGGACATGAATAACAGAGAGCAAAGGGGAGAAAAAGTGCTTTTAAAAGTTCAGAGATGTACAAAACATAGATCAGAGATTTAGTAAAAGTAGGGAATTCCTGTTTCCGCCAAATGGCGCCAAAGGAGTGACAGACACCAAATGCATCCAGGAGGGCAAGACAGTCATGAAACAGACAGTCAGGAGTTCCTTTAAGGGGAGTGGGGAGCAAAGAGGCAGGACTGAGGGGTGGAACACGAAGTAGGGTAATATTATTAGCCGACAGTAAAACAAGTTCATATTTAGTAAGACGGGCATGGGACAAAAATTGAGTTTTACCCTGATTAAGGAGAGCATATACAGAGTGTGGAACAGCAACAGTAAGGCGGTGGCCAAAAACAAAGGAAGCTAAATTTTGCACAAGTTCAGCAGGTGCTGCCACTGCTCAGAGGCAGCGAGGGAGTCCCTGGGCAACGGGGTCAAGGTGGGCTGAGTAATAAGCCACAGGGCGGTGGAAGCCTGTAAATATTTGAGTAAGAACACCCAAAGCAAAGCCCTCTGACTCATGACAAGATAAAGTGAAAGGTTTATTATAATCAAGACGAGCTAAAGCAGGTGGCGAGGCAAGAGCTTGTTTAAAAGCATGAAAGGACATTAAAGCTGTATCAGAAAAAAACAAAAGGATCTAAAGTTAAAGCAGAGTAAAGAGGTTGAGCCAGCTGGGCAGTTTAGTCAAAGGAAAAACCTCTAGGACTTTAAACTGAGTGCAGACAGCATAAGCAACAGACAGTTTGTTATTTTTATGGCGGCAGGAGCCGTCCACAAACAAATTTAGAGCAGCATTTGGTTTAGGGCAATCAGAAAGGTCTGGACGGGGCTGGCAGGTTTGTGAAAGGACAGCAAAACAGTCATGTGGAAGGTAATTCGGTTTCCCATCAAGTGGGGTTGGCAGCAAAGAGTCAGGGTTTAAAGGAGGCACCCTAAGAAGGGTAACATTAAGGACTCCAAGGACAAATTCATCAAATTTATAACAAAAAGGGTACTGAGAAGAGGAGGAAGGGTCAGTAAAGGCAAACAGGTACTGAGAATCAGGGTACACTGGAACAAAGGGAAAAAAACCTTGAGAAAGGTCAATAACAGTAAAATACTTAGTAAAAACTGGAATACTGGCAATGGTAGTAACATCAGGGTGGAACTTTTCTGGCTTTTTGACAGGCAAAATGGGACTATTAACAGGCGAGCGAGTAGAAACCAATACCCCAGAGAGGAGAAAACAGAAATAACAGGTTAAATACCAGGAATAGCTTCTGTTGAAAGAGGATACTGAGGCACTGAAAGGAAGAACTTGCCAGTTTTAACCTGGATGACAACTGGATCCACACCTCGCAGCAATCCAACATAAACAGGGTTGGTTGCCCACAATGAAGAAGGAAATTGGTAAAGGAAGGCCTGCTGGCCAGGCAGGCACTCCTGTCCAGACTCCTTAGTAGCAAGGGCCATCACGAGAGATGGGGTTAAGAGGTTGGGTACAGTGACAAATACTCCAGGTGTACAGGAGATGTTTGCATTTAATTTACAAAGCAAGTTTCTACCCAAGAGATTTACAGGGGTGTTCCAACCGAGTAAAAAGGAATGCCTCTTAGTGAGCGGTCTGACAGTTACAGTGACCGGGTCAGTGAGAGGCTAGAAGCTGGGAACACCTTCAACTCCTATTGTGCATATAACAGTAGTAAAGACAGGTAAATGGGGAACTGCATTACTATGGACCATAGAACACGTGGCCCTGGTATTAACTAGAAAGGGAACAGGGGTACCCCCAACAGAAACCTGAACAGTGGGCCTGACTGGTCAACAGACAATAAAAGCAGACAAACAAGACAAAAAAGGTGAGCTCACTTTTTTGTTTGTTTGTTTTGTTTGAGGGTCCCGGGACCGAGTCTGTTGGTTTTTAGCCGCAAAATAGTGTTCACGAGACCGGGGTCGTCTCTCGACTTTTTGAGCAGGAATTCCTGGAGCTTTAACTTCATTTCACTGTTCACAGTGACACTCTCCTTGGTTTTTTTCTTGTCGTGCAGGATGACGAGTTGTTGGTTCATCCGCTGGGTTTTTTTTGTTTCTTCTGTTGATGCTGTTCCAGGTCCTGCTGCTAGTTGGCACTTGACTGCTAGTATTTCCTGGTGTTTTTTGAAATGCTCCTGTAGCTGGACCTCATGATGTTGTCTAAGATATTCATGTTGTTTTTGGAACTCGACAAAGAGCAGTTGTTTTTCTAATTGCTGCTGTTGTTTGAGAGTTAACAGTTCCTGCTGCAGGTACTTTTTCTGAATAACCGGGTTCACAGAGGGAACACTGGCCCGGATGTTTTGCATGGCCAGGGACAACTGAGGAGGATTTCTGGGTTCTGGTTTACGGCTGCTGTTTAACCGTTGAACTGGTAAGACACAGAATTTGACTACCACTTATACAGTACCAGTTCTGTTGGGGAGGGACTGGTTTTGAAATGACTTTAAAGAGTCAATTTGAAATTTTTAGAGTTCACCTCTGTTTAAGTTAAGAGACCAGAGAGGAACAATTTAACTTGGGGAGGTTGGACTTTTGACTATATGAATGAAGGGAAAGAAAACAGACAGGGGAAATAGATGTTTCAAAGCGCTTTTTGACGGCAGGACTATAAGTCTCTGCGTCCCATAGGTACCAAGCATCCATTTGTCGGGGGTGTTTTCCCTCCAGATCATTTCTGAAATGTTTTAAATTGGGAAGGAAAAAGACCCCTCCAAAGGGAATTGCAAATCCGGATTGTCAAAGTTATACAAATTCCATTCAGTTACCCACTTTACTGCCATAGGTCCATATTTATTTAACATGTATTTAATTGAAGTATCCCCCGGGGGTAGTTTGGAGGCAGTTGAACCCATTTTATTTTTAGTTCTCAAGTTTGTTTCAGAAAACTAATTTACTAAAACCACAGATAACAAAGTTATACAAGGGACAGACAGACAGACAGAGGAGGAAAAGGAATACCGGCAGGGAGCAATGAACCGTCTGTCAATTAACAAGTAATCAGCAGTTCATGGTGTTCGCACTACCCCACATACCTGGAATGGGTGAGGGAAACAGACACACACTATACAAAATGACAAGACCATACAAATGAGAACAGAAGGAGTCCTCTAAAGTCCCAGAAGTCCCAGTATTTGACTGGAAACAACGGATCTATAGAGGCTCAGGGTGGGAGGGTGTAGGTATTTACAAACACTCATACATTCACACAGGGGGAAGGAGGTCCATTTCCTCACAGAGTACCAGAAAGGTAACTGACTGTAGGATCTGGCTTATACAGGGAAAGGAAAGGGTTTATACAGTCATACCTGTGGGGTACATGAGGTTCCACCAAGCCCCCTTACGATAGAAACCAACCATATAGGATGGCCCCTGGGCGGCTGAACTTGGCTTAAGTCTCAGACCTGGTGCACAGTCATTAACATATACACATTCTCTCAATCAACCAGACAAGACATAAAGACTAATAGACAGAGTTAACATTAACGCCAATAGTCAGAGTTTAAATAACTCTCTGATCCATAGTCTAAGGAGGAGTGATTCAGACAAGGCGGAATTCCATTTTAAAACCGAGTTCCATCAAACAGGGCACCTGTTTCAGTCCCTAATTGACCACCAGGGTATTAGGACAATTATCAGAACGGGGCTCGGTTGTTAGCCGAGACCCACCGTGAGCAAGGCGTCCCCCGCTACCAGAATGGTACAGCACTTACCGCAGGAGTCCTTTTGGATTCCTATGTTCCTCTCATCCCACTTCTGACACCAGAATTGTCGTGAATTTTCAGGCTGAAATGAGAGGAGGCTGCAGCAGGAACGTTCCATCAGATTTATTCAGATGCACAGCTGTGGTTCCACCGGTATTGCACCAATGGACCCTGCCTTACAGCAGAGAGATGTCTTATATACACAGTAGTAAACAAGCAACCACACGTGGTCTTATCAATAGCAAACAGGTGGCAATACGTAATCATGCTGGTACTTATAACCATGTCTGACAAAAATACTTCTTGGTAATTGGGTGGTTGACATAAGCAAGTTCAGTTCCTCGAAACTAGGGAGGAGTGGGCACAAGGGTGTAGCAGGATATCTGGAAATGTAGCTAACCACAAACCCACACCCACAGGTGTCAGCATTAGATATAGATAAGGGCCAGCACAGAAATGTCAAGAGGAAACTTTCTGGAAAGCTTTGCAGCATTATTTTCTTAATAGGTTATTTGAGCAAAAGGCAAGCTGCATAGTAATGAAATCTTAGGCCTAAAGTATCAAGGATTTGTAGGCCAAAATACTATATAGCTTTGGGATTCTTCCATATAATTCAATTACAAAATGCCAAAGAGGTCAAAACAGTATAGCACAATTTAAACTCTTAATTCAAAGGCTATACCACAGTGGTGAGATACTGATATCTTTGACACAGATTGTAACAGGATAGTCTGGAGCCTTGCAGGAACACACTTCTGTCTCCTCCTTTAACAGGATCTTTTCCTGGGGTCACTGCACCGTGATCTATTTTTACACATAAAAACCATTATCGTTGTTAAAACAAGCTTGATGTTTTCATATCTCACAATCAGTGAGAAGGCATTACAGAAAGTCTGTAGTTTTTTCTGTAGCATGTACCAGAGTAGTCCTGTTGTCTTACGGAGAATTCACCCACCGTTTCCCAAGAAAGTAAATGATAAAATCATAATTGTAGACTTTTGTTTTACTCTAAGGCAAAGGAAGAAAGGAACAAGAGAACACTAAATAAGGTTGACCATATACTTCTACAGTCATGGGATTACCAATGTTCAGAAATGCGAAACAGTTGTCCTCTGCCACTTGTGTGAGCTTCCCAACTAACATGGCAATATCCTATGAAGATTAAATTCACTTGTGGAAAAATATGTAACTAATGATATATTACTTATCTAAGGTAATGTACTCTGCAGACAACCAGCAAAAGTAATTCTGAATTGTGAGCTCTCATACCCCAAGAATTTCACTGAGGTGATAATCATAGTGTCTGTAGTGCTTTTTAATAATAATAATTCATTAAAATAATAATTTTATTTGTATAGTGCCCCCCCCGCAACCAAATGGCACTCAGAGCACTTCACAATCATAACATACAGTAGGAAGATACAATCCATTTTAAAACAACTTAAAAGGGGAAGGTAAAGAGGGAGGACAGAGTACATTGAGGGAAAGCCAGCAGTGCATCCTAAAAGCACCTGGAGAATAAATACGTCTTCAGGTGCTTTTTAAAGGTGAGGAGGGAGGAGCTGCAATGAACATAGGAGTGAGTTCCATGCTGAGCAACCCACCACAGCAAAGGCCTGATTACCCAGCAACTTAAGGCACAATGGTTGGCTCCCCAAATAGCAGGTGATTTCTGAGCAAAGATAACCATCAGGGTGAGATTCCAGGAGTAGTTCTCAAATATAGCAAGGGCCTATTCCATTAAAGGTCCTGAAAACTAGCAGTGCAATCTTAAATTCAGTCCGCTGACCTCCAAGCAGCCAATGCAGAGAACACAGAGCAGGCGTAATGTGATCATGGATGTCCAAACCATTAATTCTGAACAAGCTTCAAGCGATGAAGAAGCACCGTTGGAAGCCCATAGAATAGAGAATTACAAAAATCAAGCCTCATAGTCACCAGGGCATGAGCAACCGTGGCATGGTCAGCATAGGATTAAAAAGGGCATAATTTACGCAAATTGTGTAGCTGAAACAGGCATCTCCAAACCACATCTGATACCTGAATTTTTATCGCCAGCGTGTGTCGCCACCTCACCCCCTGGGTCCTAGATCAGCCCCTGCGGTTGGCCAGGGGCGGCTTTCTTGAAGGCCACTTTCAGACCTCCCCCTCCAGCCCCCTATTTTGGCTGCAGGAGAGAATGCGCAGCCAGGATTTGTGCAGGGATCGGCCAGTCTGAAAGCCCCCTTCCCCCCCACGTAGCTTTGCTGGCAGACAGGCGCAGGGATGCAGAGCTGTATTTCCTGCTCTTCATCCTTATGTGTATCTGCCAGCAAAGCCGCACGGGGAGGCTTTCAGGCTGGTAGCACCCCACGCATATCCTGGCTGCGCATTCCCTCCTGCAGCCAGAATATGAGCAGGGCAGCTCTGAAAGTGGCCGAAGTCTCCCATGTACAACAGGAAGTGACATTGGAGAGGGGGTTCTCTGTTGTAGCACCGCGGCTGTGGAATTCCCTCCCAATGGTGGGGTGTCTGTCTCTGCATCTTCCCTCCTACCAGCACCAATGTAAGACCTATTTATTCTCTCCAGGCCTTTTGCGGGGCAGATGATGGGTAATGAGAGAGGGTTAATTTTTGAATTCTGTGACCTGGTTTATTGATTTTTATATTTATATTTATTGTTATGGTTATTGATACTTTGCTGCTGCTGTTTTATTGTAAGCAGCCAGAGGCAGGAGGGGGTGGGATAGAAATTTTAGTATAAATAAATACATTCTTTACCTAGTCCGCAACCTCCACCCATACACTTTCAACATGCAGAGAACCACGGGTGGGAAGGGCATCCTCATATTGGCTGCCCCTCCCCCAGCAGCATGACCTCAGTCTTCCCCAGATTGAACACGGTAGTTCCAACACATCTACACAGCTGTATCATTCAGGCATTCCTCCAAGGCAGAGGCCAAGATGACAGGGTTCACAGGCAAGAGATATATAGTTGTGTATCATCCACATACTGATGATACTCAATCCCATGGTTATGTAACCCCAGAGGGTAGGCACAGAGACCCCCTCTAGTGGTGTAGTGGTGACTAGCCACCCACAGGTTCATAAGCTTGCTACTCTCAGAGCTAAATGATCCAGGTCTTTTAGCTTAGAGGGTAGAGGCTCATACAGATGGAGCTGAGGTTCAGAGTTCAAATCCCCCACCCTTCCCAGGGTGTAAGGATTAGATATGGATGGGGGCTTGTCCGGGATTATGAGCTGCGTGGACCTGTGAAGCTTGGGGTCTCACTTCCTCAGCTAGAGGGAGTGTGCAACCCCAAAGGATTGGCACAGAGGCCCCGTCAGGTGGTGTGGTGGTGATTAACCACCCACAGATTCATGAGCCTGCTACTGTCAAAGCTAACAGAGCCAGATCTTTTAGCATGGAGCCAAGATCCCTAGTTCAAATCCCCACCCTTCCAAGGGTGTAAGGGTCACACTTAGACATGACATCCCCAAAGGGTTGTATGTATATATTGAACAACATGGGTGATAGAATAGGACCTTGAAGAATGCCGCATACTTTTCAAGTCTCTTGGGGATTACACATATCCATCTATCACCACTAACTCCACCATTCTAGATATGACTCAGACCATCAACCAGCAGCTCCCTTTACAGTGACATCCCTCAGCTGCTGACACAGCAACCCATGGTCAGTTATATCAAACACCATTATAAGGTCCAACATGATCAAAATGACCAGCTGACCTTTATCTAAAATAATCAGCAGATCATTCATCACATTGGCCAGTGTGGTCTCTACCCTGTGGGAAGTCCAGAACCCAGACTGGAATTTCCTCAAGATGTTATTGGAGTTCAGATGCTTCTGCAGCTGTGCTACCACAGCATTCTCAATCACCTTCCCTAAGAAGGTGTCAATGTTAACTGTTAAACTGACAATCCGTTTAGCAGATGACATGAGGAGTACTGTAGGGGGCAATGGAGGAATTAGTTACCAGAAAAAGTAGGAAGGAATATATAAATGCAGGGAAGAGGGAGAGACAAACGTTCTTGAGAAAGGAAGAGAAACAAAGGGCAGAAATAGCAGTGATTCTGAGGCTGAGTATTGTGGAAAATCAGACTAAATAGTGTGTAATTCTTTCTCTCTCTATGCAGGTAGTTGTGGAAATTAAGTGCAATTCATGATACACCCATTTATTTATTTATTTTTATTTATTTCATGGATTTATACCCTGCCCCTCCTGCAAAAGCAGCCCGGGGCGGCTTACAACAATAAAAACAAATAAAAGCAATTTAAAACATCCAATATAACAACATTAAAACAGGGCTAACATAACAATTAAGATAATAAATAGTAGATCCGGTGGGGGAAGTAAAAACCCCTCACCCTACCCTCTCACCCTCCCAAAGGCCTGGGCGAACAGCCAGGTTTTGCAACTTCGCTGAAATGTCAACAGGCTAGGGGCCAGGCGAGCTTCCTCCAGAAGGGAGTTCCAAAGGCGCGGCCCGGCCACCGAGAATGCCCTCTCCATTGTGGCCCCTCACTTAACATGGGGGACCTCCAAGAAGGCACCCCAGGCAGACCGAAGGAGCCACTCTGGGGCGCGGAGGGCGAGGTGATCCCTGAGGTACGAGGGGTCCAGACCGTGTAGGGCTTTATAGATCAACACCAACACCTTGAACCTGGCTCGGCACGCTATTGGCAGCCAGTGCAGAGCTCAGAGCACAGGTGTAATATGCTCCCGATGGCCCGTCCCCATAAGGAGACGAGTCGCCGCATTCTGCACTAGCTGCAGCCTCTGGACCAGGAACAAGGGAAGCCCCACATAGCGCGCGTTACAGTAGTCTAGCCTCGAGGTGACGAAGGCATGGATGAGGAAGGCCAGGTCCGGGCCAGAGACGAATGGACGCAGCCTACGCACCAGATAAGTTGACGGAAGGCAGCCTTAGCGACTGCTTCAACCTGCCGGTCCAGGCGGAGGTCCGTGCCCAATATCACCCCCAGACTCCGAACCTGCTGAGCTATAGGAGGGCGAACCCCCCCAACCAGGGGGGCCACTACCTCCTTCGCTCTCCCCACCAACATCACCTCCGTCTTATCGGGGTTGAGTTTCAGTCTGCTCAG
>QEPC01001041.1:5690934-5716969 GCA_003113815.1 Sphenodon punctatus | reverse complement strand
AGATGCACCTGGAGCTGGAGTGCCACCGCCCGCTCAATAACCTTCCCTAAAAGGGGAGGTTAGAGACAGGTCGGTAACTGGCAAGCACATCCATGTCCAAAGATGGTTTTTTCAGCAGGGGGCGCACCACAGTCTCCTTGAGGCAAGGCGACGACCTCCCCTGCTGCAAGGACACGTTCACTACCCTCGCCAGCACCGTCCCCAACGTCTCCCTGGAAGCTTTTACTAACCAGGACGGTCACGGATTGAGTTCACAACATATGGCCCTCACAGACCCCAAGACATCCACCGCATCAGCCGGCGTCACTTCCTGAAACTCCCCTCACAAAGCTGGTCCGAACGGGGCCTCCATCCCCTCGCGCTCTTCCCCTACTGCCCCTAATCCAGTGTCAAAGTCGGTCTGAATCCGAGCAATCTTGTCTGCGAAGTAGTTGACAAACTCCTCACAGCGGGCTTGAGACAAGTCCCCATCCAGGCAGAGGGAGGCCGAACTAACCAGCCCCCGCACCACCCGGAACAGCTCCGCCGGGCGTGACTTTGCAGACACGTTTAGGACAGCAAGGAACTCCTTCCTTGCTGTCCTCACAGCCTCAACATAGGACCGCAAATGGGCCCTATGGAGAATGATAAATTTAGAAAGAAGTGGAAGAAAATAAATAGGCTAGGAAGTTAGTATCATAACTGTAGCTGTTAGATTCACAAAGATGAGATCTGGGAAGTCACAGAATGCTTTGACATGTTATGAAAAGCATGTCATGGACTCTCAGTTGTGAGGTGTAACCCTGGAATGTGATATGCAAAGGTGAGAGGCTAGCAAGAAGATGAGAAAATTGTGGGAGGTGGTGGAGGGCTATGCTGACAACATAGGAAAGCGAAGTTAATTTTGAATATACTCAAGATACACTTTTAATATTCAGGCTACGGCTGTAGATAGCTAAATTTCCTGGAAAATTAGAGGCTTATGGTCAATTGGTTGCTCAGAATGAAGCCTGATAACTGACCTAAAATTAGATCTGTTAGTACCAAGACCAGAGCAGAAGGAAACTTTAAGTGACTACTTATCTACTTCTGTGGCTTATCTGTTATTAGTAAACTCTAAAGAGTCAGTAGTGGCTGTCTAGTGTTGGGATAAGTCTGTATTGACTGTCAGAGAGGCCACTGAAAGGGTATACCATTAAGTATCCCACTCCTGATGACAAGGTCGTTGATAGAAGAGGGCAGAGTGTGGGATATTAGTTAAAGTTTTCAAGCCAGGATCTTTGTGGTACTAATAAAAACCTGACATTGGGTCAGAAAAGACATGGGTCTTGGATGATAAATTTGACAATAAGTAATAAGAAAACTACAATTTCAATTGCTTAATTGAGGCAATATTCTACCCTTGGCCTTTGTGTAAATCTCATGTTGACATCACCAGAAATCTGCGTGTTCATGAGTGGGAGAGGCCCAGGTGACGGATGCAGCATGCACAGTGAATGAGGATGCATGTACGCTCCCACCTAACACGCATCCCCATGCACCCCCCACTCATCCCCATGCACAGGGCAACCGGGGGAAATGGTGGTTGCTCCATGTGGGGGGATGAGTGGTGGGTGCGTGAGGATGGATGTGTGCCTGTATGCATGCCCTGTCCGCCCACTATGCATGCACCGGTGTGCCTGCAGACCCCCCCTCTCCCTCCACTCTGTGGAGGCCATGTAAAAAAGGCTGAATTTGGCCTTCTCTGCAGAATGTGCTTGAATGTGCCTGACTTTGTTTTTTATCTATGGTATATATAGTGGTTATCTTTAGAAAAGTGTAATCCTTTCCTTTACTGCATGTGTGTCAGGCACCAAGCAGAGTCTGGGTAGAGTAACAACAGGATCAGGACTCGGGATGAGTCACTGCAGGATCAAGGTCCCACAAGTCAGGTCCAAGATGTGCTGTTCAGGTACAAGCAAGAGTGAGAACCAGGAGCACCTGAACCAGATAACTATGAAGAGCAATCCAGAGAGCAGGTTCAGAGAACAAGCAAGGGATCCAAGCCAAGGACTCAGTCTGAGACAGGCAGGAAGGACTGGAGAGGGAAACCGGGCTGAGGAAGGGGAAACTGGGCAGGACTAGGCTGGAAAACAGGCTTGTAGGAGCTGAGAGGCCAAAGCACCAGCAGAACACAAACCTAAGCATTTCTCTACCTGTCTTCCTCTTACTTTCATATGACTTTTATTCAGCCAAAAGTCAACCAGGGCTTGGTGGGCAGGGAGCCCCATTTAATTGACAGGTTGCTGAAGCAGGACCTAATGAGCAGAAGCAAGAACCCAAAGTGGAGTCCACTCTGGTCCCATGGAGGTGTGTATTATACTGAAATTAGACTTTACTAAGTAAAGTCATTTCTAGATATTTACTGAAAAGGAACATTCATAGCTGAAATAAGTTAATTTCAAGAGTTGCTTAATATTCACAGATTATTTGTTTGCAAGATATACCCAGTGAAACTGTAACACAACTACACACAATAGCATCACCAGGTTTGGCTTTTATTGGACAGATTCGTATCTCTTTTTGGCAAATAGCTATTCAGTATAGCAATAACTCCCCACCTCCCCCTAAGTAGTGAAGTAACCCTTATTTCATAGGCAAAAGGGGGGGAACCTAGTTAGCGAAAAAACCAAACTCACAAAAAACCCATTGAGAATGACAAAAGGGGTAAATGTACCTGATATTGGGTTGTATGATAAGGCAGCATCCTTGAGGGCACTAAAAGCATGGTTCCACAGCCCTACATTGCTTAGTTGGGTGGGTATAGAAAAAGTGTGCCTGTAGATTTCAGAACAATTTTAGTGGATGAAACAAAAATAGACCAACCCAACTGGTCAAAATTAATCCTTTCTGGAGCAAAATATAGACACACATGAGGGAAATCACAGGTCTGGTATTGCCCTTTAAACCGAAAATTGCCCTGCTGGGCCTCTTCCCTAAGCTACCATTAATAGGGTACTACAAACGCACTTGTACAGCATTATTCTTGTCAGATATTAATATACTACTGAGACACTGGAAATCGGCGTCAGGACCTACCACAGGGGAGTGAATTAATAGGCTTTGGCACATGTATATGATGGAAGAGACCATTGTCATGTTCAGTAAAAATGAACAGGACTTTACAGTGAAGTGGCTCCCATGTTTGAAGGTCCTCAAAGCAGAGCAGATGAGTGAGGACACATGGACTCGCTTATACGACCTCTCAACATGATCTGAAGGAAAAGGCGAAAAAGGCAATCGTCTGGATTGAAGTGTCAGGATTACCATAGTTAGTTAGAGTTGGTTTTGTTTGTTTCTATTGGATTAACAGAGTATAGATATTGTTAGTTTTTGAATGTATATAATATGATTTTTATATTAGCTGCCAGTTGATGTTGTATGCTAAGTTCAGCTGTGTACTGAAATAATGTTGATATTGGAAATCACTTATGAAATAAAAGCTCTCCAAAGCTGCCACTGAGCACACGGGGGTGGGTTATAAGCTATGAAATTTTTTTAAAAAATAAACAAAAGTTTTAAAAAAAAAAAATCATGGGCAAAAAGGGCTTGTAGTATTTTTCTCTACCTTCTGCCAGCCAGTTGCTCCCTCCTTTGTCTGCCACAACACTGGGTGTAAACAGATGGACAGCAGCCGGGGGGGGATGCCCATGGATGCTCCTGTCACCCCCAGGTTTACAGGCCCATTTGAAGGGCACCTACCAGATATGCAATTGTGAGCGGGCCAGGGAAGCTCTGGGGCAGCCCAGCACAGTGTGCTCCACCAGATCCTGGAGCACTCGGTCTGGAGCAGGCCATGGCAGAGTCCAAACGCAATGCCGCTACTTGTCTGTTGGGGAGAGGCACGGTGCACCTCTATGCCTGTCCGTCTTTTGCCACATTCAGCACCATGGAGTCAGGAGCACCAGCCTAGAGTGGTGAATGAGTGCCCCCAATGCTATGGTGCAGGGGATGGGAGTGCTGCATGGGCAGCCTGCTTGCCAGGGACACCGCTGGTCCGTCTGATGTGGCCCCAGGAGGAGTTGGTAACTGAAAGATGCAGGGTAGGCCCCCGGAGCAGCTCCAGGCTTCGGTGGGCTCCCCCTCAGTTTGAAAACACCCACTGTGAACTGTGTTGATTGTGACAGAGTTGCCAGTCAGCATAGGTGACTCAGGGAGGGGCACGTGGAGAACATGCCTCCCCCCCTGATTTTTAGAAGCTCTATAGAACCCCTGCCCAGCCCCCATTCCTGTAACCTTCCCCCAAACACTATCGACAGTTACCGGGTTGCCTGTGCCAGTCAGTCCTCTTCCTCTCCAGCTCTTTTGCATGTTTAAAATCTGTTGATTCAAATGCCTCTGGGAGGTTCAAACTGGGATTGCCAGGTCCTCCTTATTTTAGGGAAATGTCCTTTATTTCAGAACTCTACAGTTTCATAGAACACAATGAATAGCCCTCATTTCAGAACCTCATAGCATAGCTCCATAATGCCTCATATTTGATTTGTCAAGCATAGTTTAGACACACAAACCAACACTTTAAACTACCTGTTATGATATAAAAAATTTAAAAATCCTTCTCTGATTTTTTTATTTTTATTAATTGGGCAGGGGGAATTATGGAATTGTTTTAAATTTATTTTTGTCAAGAAGATAATATCCTCCCTCTAGTTTAATATTGAATTCTATAAACCTTTTAGTCAAAGTTTTACAAAATGCATTAGACTGCTAAATTCATATTAGCTACCTGGAGTGAAATGTGGACCCCAATTAAGAGAATAGTAACATTCACGTTAACTCCAATAGAGTCAGGGTTTCATGCCTGATTGAGTTTCTGGAAACTTCCATTGACATCAAAAGTAACTATTAGATGTTTGACACTTTTTATAAAGTAAGCTGCTGATTTAGGTGCCTAAATATGGATCAAGGTGCCCAACAGAGATACCTGCTTTATTAAAATCTTGGTCTTTTTATTGTGCTGCTGTCATTTTCCTTCCCCTCTAAACTTGTTTCATTTAGCAGACAGAACAAATGAAGATACTTAGAATGCCTTTTTTAGCAATATCCTGTGAAAATTTATATACAAGGTTTCTCCAGAGAACTTCATTCCTTAAATTGCAAGGTCACTAGAGGGCATAAGCACATCAAAGCTCCCTTTCAGTTTCAAATCTTGAGACAAACTGTTAAATCCATTTCAGATTCTCCAGGATTCTGTATTTTGCTGTTGTACTTTGTAGCTTTGCCAAGCATCCCAGTCATCCAAAAGTGATCACTTTAAGCTAACCCCATGACCGTGCCCTTTAACTCAGAGCTCCATTTTGTTTCCTAACCTGTCACGAAACACCGAATATATCTGTCACTTTAGTGCCCCTTCACATTGTGTGTCCTGTGACATGCCCTTTTTGGGCCACAAAGTAGCAGTATATTTAGGCAAAAAGAACTAACAAAGAAACACTCCTTGGTGCATTTTGTACTTTTATTCCTCATCATTCTGGCAGGCAGGAAAAACTTTTCTGAATTATTTTTAAGTCAGAGAAACTATGATGCCTTTCCCTGGCCCATATAGTGGCAGACCTCCAAACTTTGGAGCTGATAATTATGTCATTACTGAGACAAAATATTTTTATATGTGCAAGTCATATGGTCTTCAATAAGATTACTTGCAAGGGAAAGAACTGTAAGGTTACACTCTTAGGCCCTTTTTAAATAGACACACACCCTCCTCACCCACGTGTGACTGGGTGGGTGGGTGGTGTTTGTGTGACTGCTGCTGGGGATGGGTGTGTGCTCCTGTGCTCCACCGCTCCCTCATGCATGGAGGCAAGCTCTCCTGGCAGAAGCACTCCCATGGAATTGTGGGAACTGTAGTCCATGCGGGAGAGTGGTCGGGTCTGCCAGATCCTCCACTCCGCATTGCAGCTAAACCAATCATTTTTAATTCCTCACCCCCAACCCCTGCAAGAGCTCTGGGAGAGTGCACAGACGGTGTGCACTGCAGCAAGGAACGAGCTGTTTGACAGAGGCGCAGATTGGAAGATTTGGGGCAGACAAACTGGAAATGACTGTGAACACACCATCCGATTTCTTTAGACACAACATTAGCCATGGGGACAGGGGAAACACTCAACTCCCACAACAGATACATCTATGCAACCAACGAGGAGCTAATGGGAGGCTGATAGAGGGCAAACCAATGACCAAAAATGGTGCTTAGACAAAACGCACAGCCATGTGGAAAACGTCTTAAGCACCCGATCACCTTTGTGCCTAAAGGTGCCCAATATCGGTTTCTCTGCTTTACTTGTAGGAACCACTATTCTGCAATATCCCTATTTTATTTATTATTTATTAATACAAAACCTTGTATCCCATCCCCCTTCTGCCTCTGGCAGCGCAGGGCAGCTAACAATAAGAACAATAAAATACAATATATGATAAACTTCTGCTAAAAGGACACTAAATCTAAAATAGTACCCCGACCCCCCCTCCCACTATCCATCTCCCCCGTGGAAAGCCTGGCGAAAAAGCCAGGTCTTACACTGGCACCTAAAGGTGGGGAGATCCGGGGACAAGTGGATTTCTGCTGGAAGGGAGTTCCACATCTGCGGTGCCACCACTGAGAATGCAGTCTCCAATGTCACCCCCCGCTGTACCCAGGAGACTTCAAGAAGGGCGCTCCCAGCCGACCACAAGGGTCAATCCAGAACCTGGGGAGTGAGACAGTACCGCAGATAGGTTGGGTCCAGGTCATTTAGGGCTTTATAGGTAAGAGCCAACACCTTTAATCAGGCTTGGAAGACTATCAGCAGCCAGTGCAGTGAGCAAAGCACAGGTGTTATATGCTCATGGCACCCCGTCCCCATGAGGAGATGGGCTGCCGCATTGTGCACCAACTGCAGACTCCGAACCATCACCATGGCCATGGGTAGCCCCACGTAGAGCGTATTACAATAGTCTAGTTTTGAGGTATGAAGGCATGGACGATGGTGGCCAGGTCTGAGTCCGAGATATATAGCTGAAGCTGCCATACCAGATGTAACTGGCAGAAGGTGCTCCAGGCAGAGCTGCGAATCGAGGAGCACCCCCAGACTATGAACCTGAAGAACCAGGGAGGGGCAAACCACATCAGTGACGGGGACCTCCACCCCCCCAGCCCTCCCCACCAGCATCACCTGCGTCTTGTCGGAATTCAGCTTCAGATGGCTTGCCCTCATCCAATACCCCACAGCTGCCAGACGCTGGGTAAGCGATGATACTGCGGGGTCTGGGTCAGCTGAAAATGAGAGGTACAGTTGGGTGTCAGCAGCATATTGATGACACCGAACACCAAACCCTCTCACGACCTCCCCTAACGGCTGCATATACATGTTGAACAGGAGAGGGGACAGAATAGATCATTGCGGGACACCGTATGTGAGGTCCTGGGGGAACGAAGAACAGTCCCCAAGCACGCTGAGTTTTTCTGGCCAGGAAAGAGCAGAATGATTCAAGAAAGATTCCACCCACTCCAGCACGGTCCTGCAAGCGGGCCACCAACATCTCATGGACAACGGTATCAAAAGCAGCCAACAGATCTAACAAGACCAAAAGGTCCAATCTAACAACCTCTGTCTAATTCACGGTGGAAGCCATTGACCAAGACCACCAATGCAGTCTTGGTGCCATAACCCAGATGAAAGCCAGACTGCAAGGGATTCAGAAATCTGATCTGATTCAGATGTGCCTGAAGCTGCCGAGCCACCACCCGTTCAATAACTTTCCCTAAAAAGGGAAGTTTAGAGACAAGCCAATAACTGGCAAGGGAGTCAACATCAAGAAATGGTTTCTTGAGCAGGGGATGCACTACAGCCTCTTTGAGACCCTGCCCTCCCAGAGGGAGGCGTTGACTACCCCAGCCAGCAACGGCCCTAATGTCTCGCAGTTGGCCTTGATCAGCCAGGACAGGCATGGATCTAGTTCGCGAAACGTGGCTCTGACTGACCCCAGGACATCCACAGCATCACTGAACAACACAGACTGGAATGGATTCCACAAAAAAGGACAAGGCATTCATTACCTCTGGTTCTACTATATCAAATGCAGCGTCGAACTAATGGTGAATGCAAGTGATTTTGTCAGCGAAATAGTCAACAAACTTGTCACAGCAAGCGCTGGATGACTCCAGTTCCAAGTGGAGACAAGACAGACTGACCAGCCCCTTCACCACCTGGAAAAGCTCAGTTGGACAACACTTCGTGGACGCTATGAGGGTAGCAAAGAAACCCTTCTTTGCTGCCCGCACAGCCACAGCATAGACTTTTAAACTAGCTCTATGCTGCAATCTGTCATCTTCAGTACGGGGCCAATGCCACTGTCGCTCTAACCTCCAACCTTCCTGCTTCAGCCGACGCAGGTCTTCCGTAAACCACAAGGGCCTGCACTGCCGATGCTCTGGGAGTGGACACCTAGCAGCCAACCGAATGATAGCCTCAGCCAGCAAGGTGTTCCAGCAAGCTACAAGGTCATTAATGGATTGACTGTTGAGATTGGAGGGTAATTCCCTCAGAGCATTCCGGAACCTCTCAGGTTCCATAAGTCTCCAGGGGCAGGCCATTCGAACAGGCCCCACACCTTTCTGGGGGCTGACATGCGCCAGGAGACAGGCCTGTAGGAGGTAATGATTCGTCCATGACAATGGGACCAAAAAAACATCCCCCATCAATGGATCTTCCGTCTCAAGGCTGGTGCAAGATACCAAATTCAGCATGTCGCCCCCCCCCCCCCACATGTCGGGCCAACTACTATCTGAGACAGACCCATGGCGGCCATGAACTTGTGATCTGTACCGTGATGTCCAGGATTGGTGTGCATGTTAAAGCCCCCCAAGATTACTGCCCTCAGGGACCGCAAAACCACCTCCGACACCAGCTCCGCTAGATCATGTAGGGATGCTGCCGCACAGGAAGGTGCCCAGTATACCAGTAGCAGCCCCAATCTGTCTTTGGCCAAATCAGTCACAAGGTGGAGGCACTGCATACCTAGTGGAGTTTGCACTGAATACCGACCGCCTTATGGACCATGCCTCCCTGAAATTAATGGCTACACTGCTCCCCCACCCCCTCTGGCCCTCCAGGCTTGGTTGATGCTGCACCGAGTATCCAGATGGAACAAGGTCAGGCAAGATAGGCCCCGACTGGGTATTTTAAATATATTTTGGGATTTTTATTTTTAAAAATGTTTAGGGTTTGGGGTAATTTGGGTTGTCTGGGTATTTTAAATATGTTTTTGGATTTTTTAAATTTTATTTTTTAGCCTCGGGTTATTTTGGCTGTCTGGGTATTTTAAATACATTTCATAATTTAATTTTTTTTTTTTAGGGTTTGGGGGTATTTCAGTTGTCTAGATATTGTTAATATTTTTATGGATTTTTTAAATTTTTGGTTTGTGCACTGACTATTTTTTTTAAATATATTTTTCTGTGGGATTTTAAAATAATTTGTTTGTGTCAGTATGTAGTTTAGATATTTGGAGTGAATATATTGTGTGTAGACTGAGTGCAGCAGGGAAAAGACTTTCTTAGATTGTAACCCCCTGCCGCTGGAGCATGTCTATTTTCAACAATTGTAAAGTACCAGGTAAATTGCTTGCGCTATACTTATTAATAATAATAATAATAATAATAATAATATAAATAACAAATGAAGCAGTGTGAATACTTCAAATAGACTTGTTTTTCACTACTTTATATTGTCTTATAGTGTTGCACTTTCTAGTGACAGCTCCTTTGAATTTTGTCCCTCTTCTTGTGTGATTTGATGCTTGAGAAAGTTGAACTTTGAATTTTTTAAATAGTTAGTTGGGATATTTTAGTGGGCTCATAGTGGAAAAAAATCACAGACAAAATATAGAAGCTTTTCCAAAAAATTTATTTGGTGACAAAGTTGTTTGGTGACTAAGGACACTTTAAAAATATTTGCTGATTTTGCCTGCAGCCTTGTGTGGGTTTAGTGTTTTTGAAGGAGGAAAAAGCTGTATTAGCCACTTTGGGATTTTGTCTCCTACTCTACTTCAAATTTAAGATCTTAAGCATTTTCAGGGTTAATGTCTGCCACGGCTTGCTGCCTCCTTGCTTTCTGTGTCTGTACGTCATGGCAGAGGGTGGGCACCTCGGCAGGACCTCTGTTTAGCAGTGTTAGTGGGCAGGGGAGGGATGACCTGATCTTTTGAACCATGTGCGCAGCCGGTGGGTAGAGGTGTGGATGTGTGATGGCTGCCTGCATGGTCATGGTGGCCATCCTTGTATCTGCCCATTTGAAGTGCTCCCCAAACGTATCATGTGCGTGAGCACCCCACAACTGCCCCACACAGCGGCCACAAACCGCTCCCTCTCCCGCCGTGCTCATTTAAAAACACCCTTTGATAACGTGGTCTGGCCACTCCTAAGTATCTACAAATACAGAAGTGTGCTCTGTGCTCCCACATTAGCAGCAAGAGCCCACTGACGGTGCTTAGGCTCTCAATGATGCCTCTAGTTGTTAATGAGGATTTGGCACCCATTTAAGTCTAGCATGGCACTTCAATGTGCAACTTATATGTACAGTTTGTACACAGTTGCTCAGATGTCTGACAGAAGACTGCACCCTATGTCTGTAGAAGTCCTTGGACCAATTTAGCTTTCCTTTGAATGTTGCACTGTGCTGAAACACAAGTGAGGAATAAAAGTGAGGCTGTTACTGTTTCTCTTTCTAGCCTCCAGTCTGCATCACTGAGACTGGAGACTGGATCACATCACTGAATCCTCTATTCAATAATATCTATGGGAACTAAACCATTGACTTTAATGGATGGAGGACTGCAGTCTGAGGCAGATGCACCCACTCGCTCAGCCTTCAGTTCCCTGATCCTGACTCTACACAGAAGCATAAGAGAGTCAAGGAAAGCACAAGAAAAAAAAAGGCTCCTACCTGTGCAGTTAACAAGGACTACCATCTTAACAGTGAGCATTTTTGCTTCAAACCTATTGAAAACCAATAGGATATGATGGCCATCTTTGCCAAGGGCAGCCTCGTTGCAAGGACCCCGGGGGAAGTGGTGGCCATTTTAGCTAAGGGCAGCAGCCTTGCTTCACACCCAGTCAAGCAATGTAAGATGGCATCTCTGTTTACTAGGGGAACACATAACCGGATGGAAGGACTGCCTATGTGATCTGCCGCTTAAAAAGTGGAGCTCAGCACTGATGCTTCTTGGTTTCTGCTCAATCCTCAGAGCTTGTGAGTAAGTCACCCTGCTCTGAATTGACACACAGCTTGTAACAAGCTGCTCGGGAACAGAGCACTCCCACTCCTGCTGCCACCTCAGCCCTGCGCGCTGCAGCTCGGGCTGGCAGGAACTCCTGGGAGCAGCAAGGCAAGCCCCTCTGCGGTCTGTGCATGACTGGAGACAAGAATAAAGATGCTCTCTAGAGCAGCGCTCTGCCATTTGACCCCAGAGACACTTCTGGCCAGCAGGGATTTGCCTAAATTTGCATGGGTTATTATTAATTAATTATTATTATTATTAGCAAGCATTTATATAGCACCAGCAATGTACCTGGAGCTTTACAAAGTAATGGAATAGACATGGTCCCTGCCCTAGGGCTTACAGTCTGAGAGACGGGGCGGTTGGGGAGACGAAGGAAGGAGAACAGAGGGAGAGACAAGGAGTGTAACATTCACGAAGATGTGAGGTCCCAGGTGCACGTGCTTGGCTTGGTTACATCAAGAATGACCGCCGGTTGGTCCGTGTGGTGAGGATACGAGTACACAGACCTCAGGTAACAGATTGTACTGGATGGACGGTATCAGCAGAAGTTAGGTGAGGGGAACAAGGAATCGGGGAGGGGAGAGTGGAAGAGGTGGGCCTTGAGGAGGGATTTGAAGGTATGAAGGGAGGGGGCGAGGAGGATGTGGGTTGCTGGGATAATGGGGGTTACTGGACAAGGAAGACAAAGAAGTATGAGGGGATAGTAGCTGGAAAATTGGGGTGACTGGGCAGGGAAATCAAGGGAGTACTGGGGCTCGTGAGGGAGGAGGTGAGGCGTCCTGGGGCAGTGAGGGAGGGGTTACTGGGTGGGGAAGTCAAAGGGGTACAGGGCAGCGTGAAGGGGAAGGATTAGTTGGGACAGTGGGGTGACAAGAGGGTGCTGGCGCCAACGGAGGAAGGTGTTAGCTGGGACACTGGGGGTGGGCAGAAGATGGCACTGAGATTGGTGGCAGAAGAGATTAGCTGCCTGGTGTGATGAGGGTGACTAGCCCAGGAGAGCAAAGGGGCACTCGTGGTGAGGAAGAGGAGCAAGAGAACAATTCTTAATTTTTATGGAAAGATAGGTGTTTGTGCTCAAGCCTACTCCCCTTAAGCCTGGAGACCTGGAGTGCCCTCTCCAAGCCTGGGTTAAATTTGCCCATCTAGTGCTTAAGAAAATCCAGATCTTAATTTTAATAGGAAAATAGGAGCAGAGATCTTTAGACAAATTGCCATTGTTTTGGGGGGATGGAGGGGGGGGGGGAGATTCACTGGGGGGCGGGGTCTGAAGAGGCTTCAGCCCCCCCATTGGTCACCTGTGGGTTGACCCGCTCCCTCACATGTTGGTTGAGGCGGAGCTGGCTGCATACTAAGGAGGCAGGCTACTTCTACCTGCAGCGGCTGACTCCTGCAAACTTTGGCTCATAAGTAAGCGGGGCGCTGAGGGCTTGCGGGGATGGGGGGCGCTTTCTGCTGGAACCGCTGGCTCTGCAGGGGCCACTGCTGGGTAGTGAGGGTAGGCCAGGGTGTATTTACCATGGGGGGGGGGTCCGATACCCCCGTGCTCTACGCTGCACTGGGCCCCTTCCCCGGTCTTTGGTTTAAAAGAAAACCCACCCCTGACACACAGCTGGAGCATGTTCAGAATCTTGCTGGACTCTGCATGCCCTTTTCAAAGATGGCGGCAGCAGGGCCAAGTAGCTCTTCTGAGCATGCCTGGCCCCACATGCCCTTTTCAAAGATGGTGGCTGCAGGGGTGCACATGCTCAGAAGAGCTGCTCGGCCCTGCAGGTGCCATCTTTGAAAAGGGTATGCAGAGTCGAGCAGAGCTCTTGAGCATTCTCCAGCTGATGGGGGGGTTCCTCCTTTTTAAACTGAAGACCCAGGAAGGGGCACAGCGTGTGGCGGTCAGGATCCCCCCCCCCGTAAGTGCCTAGGCTGTAGGAATGGGGGAGGAGAATGAGGTTCTCATCTAGGAGTGCAGGGATGAGGGCGGGAAAGGGGTTATGGAGGCTGTAGGGAATAGGGGCTGTGGGGGGGCACAGGCTGCAGGAACCAGACAACTTCCCCGGTAGTAAAGGGAGGCATGGCTGGAGGGCCGCACAGGCTGCAGGAGCCAGACTTCTTGCCCCCCAGCAGTGGGGTTAGGAGGGTGGCTCAGGCTGCAGGAACAAGACACCCCCCAGCAGCAAAGGGGGCCAGGAGGGCAGAGCTGTTGGGAGGGGGGCTCAGCCTGTGGAGATGGGACTGAGGAGGTAGGGGGACAGGCTTAGCTGGGAGGGGGGAGCTGGGGAGGGTTGCTGGGAGGGGGGGGTTGGTCGCCGGTAGGTACCTGGGCTCGGGCAAGCTGATCTTGCTGGTCCGTGTGCTGTGCCGCCTAACCCCCTGGACTCCCTCAAGCTTCAACTGACTGCACCCACTGCCGGCTGCTGTGCACCAAAAAAGCCTGCCGTTTGGCCGCAGCTGCAGTTCTGCCTTGGGTCTATGTGGACGGAAGTGCGAGAGCGCAGCTGCAGCCAGCCGATGGTGGGAGGAGGGATGGAAGGGGAAATTTCCGGACAGCTCTATGGTGCGGTTCTCCTTCCATCCTGGACAGCATAGGCTGTCAGAAATACCAGGCTGTCCGGTACAAATCCGGACCTCTGGCCACCTTAGGTTGGAGGGGCCCACAGACTGCAGGAAAAACACACACACTCTCTGAAGCAAAGGGTTCCAGGGGGCAATAGTGCTGGAGCAGGAACCCGCTGCGGGGGGTCGGCTTTGGGGCTGAGAGCAGGGCCTCAGGCTGCAGGGCTGGGGTTGAAGGTCCTTGAGGCTGGGTGGAGCACAAAATTCCATCCTGTATCCCCCTTTATATTACATGGTCTGGAGTGGGGCTGCCCCATGCTGGGAAGGTCTGTGCCCCCTACCCCTGCAGCAGCAAACCTGTGGGGTGTAGGGACAGCTGAGGATGTGGGGGTGAATTGACTTGTTCACCAGCAGTGTCGGGTTTCAAGGTGCTCGCTTGGGGGCACTCCCTCATGTGAGGGGGAAGGCTTTATGCAGCCCTATCTGCCAGACTGACTCTTTTCTGGGTGCCCTTCCCCCTCCTCCCCACCTGTGGGAGCCTCTCCTAGTGAGGTTAACCTCGGCACAAAAGTTTTCAGGTAGTCTTGTGCCATCTCAAACCGAGCACTGCTCCCTGCATGTCACCCCCAAACCCCTCGGAGCCCTGTTTTCACACTTCTCTCTACATCCCCCCTCAAAGTGCTCATCTAGCCCCACGCTGCTGCCCCAGGGGGACCTTATTGTGTGCATATGCTTCCCCTGATGTAATTGTCCCATTTTACCCAAGACAGTGTGCCTTACCCCAAGACAAGGAGTGTTTGTGTGGGAGAGAAAACATGTCTACTCCCCCCTCCCCCCCGAATTGGCTGTGTGTTGTGAATCTGTTCTGGAATAATACCAAGATAAACTTGGGAAAGCCTAGGTTATCTCAGAGTTAGCATTCCACCTTTGCCCCACAATTATCTCTGGGGCATTCATAAAACATTCTTGTTACTCTGGGATTATTAGTCATTACCATGGGGTAACCTACCCCACTTTGTGTTGTGTAAATCCCAAACCCAAGGTAACAGATAACAGCTTGGAACTGATCTGTGTGAGCATCCCAAGCTGAGGACACTGCCTTGAGGGTATATTGTAGAAGGGTGAAAGTATGGAACGCAGAATATCTTTTTGTGAACAGCCCAAGAGTTTGGTGCAAAGATGTTATCTTGGATGGAGACCTCTCTGTGACAGCAGTTATAGGGTACCACTGAGCCCCAAATAAATCAGTGCTGTCCAGTGCAGTGGGATTTTCCAGTCTTAACAGTGTGGAGGCTTGGTGTCTGGTAAGCTTGCCTTGATTATTATGTAGGGGTGGGGGCAGGGGTAGAGGTGGAGAAGGGGGTGGGGCCTGTTCACCAAGATGGGACTAACTTTGGACTTCAGCCCCCCCCCCTCCCCCCCAATCAACATCACTGCTGGATCTGCCCATGTGGAGCTATCTGTAAATCTGCAATAGCACTTTGGGGAGGTAAAGCCCAAATGAACAGAGCACAGGAGAGTAGAATACGCAGGACTGTGATGTTTCTGAGATCACTAGCTGTGATGTGTACCAAACTGGCCACTCTGGAGTTGGGAAGGGGAGCTATGGGGCTCAGGCCCAATAGAGAGGCCTTCAGGCAAGGCAGCTCAGAAAATGCTTGTCTTTGCAGCACCATTAATTAAATGGGTGTTTCTGATATCCTGTTGAGCGAGAGGGTGTTTTTAGACAAGCACTTCCCCACCCAATGCCCTCCCATCATGCATGTTGCAGGACTGCATAGGACACCAATGTAACCCTGCAGCGTGTGTCTGGGTGGGGAGTTGCTTGTCTAAAAACATCCAAAAAGTCAGCTGTGGGTAGGAAGAAACAAGGCCAAAGCCACATGTGACCTTATGGTAAGAGTGGCTGCTGCCAAGCCTAGATTCCTCAGAAAAGGTGCAATACCCTGGCATTTAAAGAGGTGTTAGGGCTGCACTCTAGTGAGTCTTGGCAGAACCTAAGACCTGAAAGGAAATGCTGGGCTTGGTGTGGGATTAGCGGGGGCAGTGGTTGGTTTGGAAGAATAGGTTTCTCCTGAACATACTGTACCCTAAGAGTCTGCTCAGCCATTTCTCAATAGCAGCACCATACCTGGCGAGGGCCCAGGAGCACCCAGTTCAGCAGCAGCTGTCTCTCTGACTATGCCAGGGCTTTGAGTGCTGCCTTTGCCATATGCCTGGAGCAGTCAGAAAAATCTGTGGCTCCAACCCTCACACCACTTTGTCCATTAAAATGAATGGTGCTAACACTGAAAAACAGATTTATTTTTTTTCTAAAAAGACAATTTGCATATGTTTCCTAGCAATTGGCAAGTGCCTTCAAAAACTGGCCAGGCTGGTTGAAAACTGGCCAGATGGCAGCTATGCTCTGTAACCTATCTTCAACATCAAGGAGTGCATGTGTGTGCCATTCCTCCCAAAAGCAGCAAGCAGCTCTATATTCATGAGGTGTTTGCTGTTTGACATCTTTCGTTAAATCTTAATGGGAAAATCATTATTTGTAAGCATTAAAATAGCCTCCTCTTGGTTTTCAGTTCCGGAAGTCTTATCTATTGAGAGAGGGCATGAAGGATTTATCAGCATGAGTCTGGGTGGGTAAACTACTTACAAGTAGTCGAGTCATGAGATGAACTAAGCAGATGACTCTCCAAGAAGTGTCAATTAAACCGTGTCTTGCACCATTCCATCACATATTGTCAGCGTGACATATGTTCACAAACTGTTTTCAGAGGGCTTTTTTTAAAAAAAAAGAAGTTGCCTGCAATCCTAAATGTATATCTGCCATCTATTGAAGTCGGTGAGGTTTTTCTGCACAAATGCATTTAGGATCATGGTTGCTATTCTATATTCCTCCTTAAATGAAGTTGGACTGTCTGTGGTTCCAGAATTCTTAAGTATAAACTGAAACTTGATTTTCACTTAAAATAGCTTTTTATGCATTAAAAAAGCAAACAAAAAACCCCTCTGAAATTCAGACCCTCTGGACCTTATGTGCTCTAGGAGCAAGTTTGTGCCCCAAATTAGCCTCTGGTCCTGCAAAGAGTTATGTACATCTTCACTTTATCTACGCTAAGAAGTTCCATTGAAGTAACTAGGGCCATTGAAGGTATGTGCAGATTTTGCAGAATCAAGTCCCTTCACTAGTAAAACTCCTATAGCTGAGATTATATTTGCCTACATATTTGAATACTGGCTTGCCTGTTTAGGAAATAGTGTATGCATAGTAACACAGGAAAACTGGGAACATGATACAAAGCTCCCATTTCCAGGGCTTTAAGGTTGCAAGGAACTAGATCTGAAATGTTGCCTTGGTCCAGGATTAGTTTAGGTATTTATATATAGCGCTTACTGATAGACATCCATGTGCTGTACATCATTCACATACAATTTTACACACAAAAAAATTGGGCAAAAGCTGACAAGGTATTTGCTGATTAAAAACAACGTATAGACATTTATTCTTGCACATTGAATGATCCATTGAAAAGATGTGTTGGCTCTTAAAAATGTCCACACTGTGGGTGTTAATAAATTAGACGTTAGTCTGCTGGGGTCGCTCCGTGGAGCTGCCGTGCAGCCTCCGCTTGTAGGTTCCGCTCAATGAACCAGACAGACAGGCAAGCGTTTTTCCCCACTGAGCTCTACCCAGACACCACCACCAACAAGGTGCAGTCGCTCCCTGGACCACCACCCTAAGTGCTCTGCCCGGAACTCTGTGGTCCTCGTGGACCTGCATGCGCACACAAGCTATACACACCCTAACAGATGGGAGGCAGCCACATGGGCCACATTGCGGGCTCCATATTCACCAGGACAACGCCATGAGTGAGGACACTGGGGCAGGGGTGTGGTGGGGGCAGGTGAATATTTGGTGGCCACCTAACAGATGGGTAGGTGGCCACCCATCCAGAGGGGGCTAATCTGTTCTGTCCGTTTTCACCCGATTACTTGACCTTGTTTCAAGAGGGAGGGAATATGTAGAGGACACCCACCTGCTAGGAAAGCATGTCTTTGCCCCTTCCATGTAAGTACTGAGAAGATTCTATTTCTGTAGAGTGCAAATGACATGGTAGGGCATAGTCTAGGACCCAGTTTCTATATTGCTTGATATATCAACAATAAAAGTTCTAATTCTCTGGCTGCCAGTACAGAGTCCATACTACATGTTCTGCACCTTCGAATTTACATTTTTGCAGAACAAACAGAATTTATTGTAGCAGGCTGATTTATTTATTTTAAACAGGGTCATCTTGAAGGTATGCAATACTTCGAAGTAGTCACCAGAGGATAATGCAGTGTTTAGACGAGGCTGTATAAAGAGCACAATAACTGTAATTTACTGAATCGCAAGCATCACAGTTTCTCACCTATCCGTTAAAAGTGATGTAATGATTTCCAAACCCTTTCCCTCCTGTTAGCACGTGTGATCTTCATAATAACTCTTAGCATTCCATATGGTGAGCTGTCTGAGTCCTAGGATTAAGAAGGAAATGGGAGAAGAGCTGAGAAGTGACTGTTAAACACGTTTATTCTTGTAACAGAGGGTGTCTTTAAACTAGCAAGGCGATGCTGGGGGGGTGGGGTCCGTGGCCACTGAGTGGCACTGCTGCGGAGCACCCACTCAGGTGGAGTGCAGGTGGAGGGATTCAAACAGGCAGCTCCCAGCGTGGCTACCCCAACCACAGAGGCAAGCGGCCATACGCTCCCCCTGCCATGGGCCACGGAGGAGGGGGAAGCATGCCGAGCTGGTCTTTGCGATTGACCTGTTCCCAGCCCTCCTAAACAGTTCTTGTGACTTACAAAGACTGTGTCCCTCACCCACCGTGCCTGTGAGCGGTGGGCCAGTCTGCTCTAGTTCATATGGGCTGGGGTTTGGTGGCTGCCCGTTGCCACAAAACTATTTATCTTGCCTTGCATGGAGCACTCCGGATTTCTCAGCAGTTCTCTGTGAGTGGATGCTGTGTATCACAGGATGCATGGCTTTTTGGTGGCCATGCAGAGTAGCATCTTGTTTAAAAACACCCAGAGGTGATGAGCAACAGTTACTGATTTCAGGGAAACAAAGAAATGACAGTTTCCTTTATATATGTTCAAAGCTAACAATTAAATTTAAATGATGGCTTTTAACATCTTTTGTTTCAGGCTGTGTTCAGAGTTTGTGCTTACCATGCAATAGACCAAAGGTTGGAAATCTAGACAGCAGAGTCGGTTAAGTTTTAAACAAAGGGCACATAGTTCAGCCATTTACTCATGTCAGGTGAATAGCTTTTCTTATCCAGAGCTTTAAGAGTCCTTTCCTTATGCTGCAAACAGTTAAGTGGAGGTAGTTACATTTAAGTCAATGGGGCTATGCATGCACTGGTTTTCTGCACTGAGACCATTTTTACATAAATACAGATTACCTATCTGACCTAAATGTTGGTTTGTAACAGGGAGGTGCGGGCACCCCTGTTACAAGTGGCCAGCAAAGGCTGGCCCTTTAAAACAGGCAGCTGGCGGCAGCTCTCCCAACAGTGGGGGGTTCAAATCTGCTGCCTGAAACTGACTAGAGAGAGAGCGGAGGTCGCTGAGGTAAGTGGCAAGCGGCAGCTGGAGCTGCTTAGTAGCAGGGTTTGGATCTGGTCAGCATCCTGGAGGGCTCAGGGAGAAGCTGAGCTGAGAGAGAGCTAGTGGAGAGGCTCTGAAGCAGGTGGAACTGGAAGCAGCAGGGGCATTGCGCTCAGACAGGAGCAGCTGGGAAGGAGCGCTTGACTGAGCGAAGGCCAGAGATTGTGCGTAGCGGCCTGGCCACAAACAACTGGATTGAGTTGCTGCCGGAGTGGGGCAGGGTGCAGAGAGTCCACACCTTTGGCCTGCTTAGGGGTAAGGACAAGTGAATTCGGACTTGGTGCCCGGAAGGGCTGGGTAGTACAGGCGGGGATGCCCGCTAGACCCCCGGAGGAGGGAGTCTGATTGCAAGGGGCTAAGAATAGCCCAAAGCCAGAAGCTGTACAGAAGGACTTAAGGAACTGGGCTGAGAGCCCTGTAGAGCCCAGGTTAAGGCTCTAGGAAAGGGGCCCTGTGAGGTCCGGAATTAGGGCCCAGACTGGGCTTGATGATAATGGAAATAAAGGGTTTATAAAAAGGAAATTCAAATGTGATCCCCACCTGGGGGTTCTGGGGAGCTGGGTCACCCTGAAACAGGTTGCATGGTTAATAAGATGTAACCTCAAATTTTAATTATAACATGCCTAATTTTAAACTTTGAGAAAGGCTTTCTGAAATAGACTTCCATGCTTCTTGACTGGACAGGCATCTGCCAGGGCATCGCTCCCAAGTGTCCTGCATTGTGCAGAACGTCCCAGACATAGAAGTGATTTTACCAGCTGTCCCAGACAACTACACAATACCACATTTGGTGAGAGAGAGTGTGCGTGTGCGCACGTGCACACAGCTCTCTCTCTGTTCTTTCCTTACAAAGAAACACCTCATCAAGTGGCACAAGAGGTTGTCAGCTTAAATCTCACTTCCCCTGATTATGCTTTTCCCCACCATTTTATATCTATGCACTGATCTGAGAAACTAGAAGCTGGTCCTTCATTTTTATTTTTTTATGAAAGAAGCAAAGAGAAGACTAAGACAACAGGGCGGACTAGAACCCAGGGTTCCTGGAATGACTGTTACCTAGGGTGTTTTCAAATGTGACAACAGCATGGGTGGGCACACTTTAATTCACATGGCCACCAGTGGTGCCATCACATTTGATCCCACCTGCCGGATGTTACCGTAGGCGGGTTCAGGGCTCTCCCTGGGCCGTGGCAAGGTTTAGCCTGAGCTGTGACCTGGGCTCCCTGCTAACTCACAGCGCAGACTAAGTAAGGCCTCCCACGGTCCAGGGAAGCCATCCCCGGACCAGGATAGAGTGGGCCGTCGCTTTACCTAGCTCCGGTCCGGGGCCGGAGCTTTTCTGGGCGGGCGCAGTGGCCTCCTAGGTTGCTGCACCTGCCTGTCAGGTGCGGCATGCTCATCAGCGTGGGGGACAGGGCCATGCAGACCCACATCTGCACATCTTCCCCACCCTCTCGGGCCACCGGCACGTCTGTTTGATGGCAAGGCTGAATTTTACCTAGAGGGAGGGCCCTCGTTCCGGTCAGGATCAAAGCGTGGCATCGCATAGTGCCGTCACACATAAAAACACTCCTAGTCGCACTGCTGGTGGCGGTGAGGCAGCATTACAAAAACAGATAGCTAGTTTATCAGGCAATATGCGGAGTCCTTCTCTAGTGGCTTTATTTAAAGCAGTAGCTGGTACCTTTTCCTGTAGCTCTGGTAGTAGAACTGCAAGAGTGCTAGATGCGCTTTGTAATGCACTGAATGCTAGGTTGCAGGTTCAAATCAGGAGTACTTTTTTTATTATTAAAATTTTATCCCAGCCTCAAAACTAGAGCTGTTTAAAAATTGCTTGGATTTATATATATCAGCATATGCACATTTTATGCAAATGATATCGCACATTCTGAGTGTCACTGTCTCTTATATCAGAGTTAATGGGGTGGGAAGTAGGGATTGGACTAGATGATTCTTGAAGTACCTTCCAACTCCTAGGATTCTGTGTGTACACTCTATCATACACACACACACATTTTATTTTTGTTTGTTTATTTTCAATAATTTTACTACCCTGCCCCTCCTGCCACAGGCAGCTCAAGGCACCTCAGTCATAGACAACTAAAACAGTAGCAAAGCTAAAAGTAATATCACACTAAAAACCACTCCTAAAAGGAGGATAAAATACCCACACCCAAAAACCAACCTAATCACCCTAACCCACTCTCTCCCCCCCCCCCCCCCCCCCCCCCCCCCCCCCCCAATCACCCATCTCCCTCGCCAAATGCTTGATGGAACAGCCAGGTCTTACAGATTCTTCGAAAAGAGGGAAGATCTGGGGCCAACCAGGCTGGGAATTCCACAGCCGTGGTATGACCACTGAGAACGCCCTCCCCTGCGTGGCCCCCCAGAAGACTCGGGGGACCCCGAGGAGGGCACCCCTGGATGACCACAGGGACTGATCCAGAGTCTAGAGGGTGAGGCAGGGCCTGGACCATTGAGGGCTTTGCAGGCAAGCACCAACACCTTAAACCAGACTCGGAAAACTACCGGCAGCCAGTGCAGAGAGTGAAGAACCGGTGTAATATGTTCCAGGTGGTCCACCCTGTCTCAGGAGACAGGCTGCCACGTTCTGCACCAGCATTTCCATGGTTTGCTCCTTCCAGAAGTGAAATTTAAGAAATTCATTGCTTTATGTAGTCTTGATTGTTTAACAATTCAGCTACCTAAAATTAATAATGGGATCTATGGAGGAAAATATTGGGGGGTGGGGGTGGGAGACACATCCCTTATTGGGTTGCAAATGAAAATACTAAAAATAACATACAAAAAAAGTATTCCATACCGTAACCAAAATAGGCTATATGCCAAATAAGTTAATATGCATACCAAGAAGATAATCCTGAATCAACTGCAGTCATGTACTTAACAGATTTAGTTAGATACAAAATAAACTGAAATTGTGGACTCATCGTGGAACAATATTTTGGCATGCCGTCATTACTGAGGTGGAGTCCCCAAACACTTGGCAAACTCATGCTTCATACCCACTGAGAATGTTCTAGCAGATTTTGGGGGATTCTATTCAGCCCAGATTTGTCTCTTATCAAAATTTAATACCCGATCAAATTCTTCATCTCTGTGTCTCTATGCCCCAGACTGATTTAGAGTGTCATAAACCACAAACCTCCCACTCTTGGGGTACAGCTTCCTTTTTTCTTACCATCTGTTATCGTAGCCAAAGGGAACTTTTGCTAATTTGTCTAGTTCAGCATTTAAAGGACTACGGTAATCATAACTAAAATAATCTCAATTAAACTAAAACTAAAATGGATCAGCCCCTGCGGTCATCTGGGGGCACCCTTCATGACATCCCCCATGTATGAAGAGGTACAACGTTGGAGATTGCATTCTCAGTCGTAGTGCTGCAGCTTTGGAATTCCCTCCTGGTGAGAGTCCATCTGTCCCTGGATTAGGGTGGCCATACCTCCCCTTTAAAAGAGGATGCTTATGAAAAATACATGGTGCAGGGCTGCACTTGAACCAATGAAGCCCTGCACCATGTATTTTTCATAAGCGTCCTCTTTTTTTTTTTTTTTTTTTTAAAGGGGGAGTATGACCACCCTACCCCGGGGACTTACTTCCTTCAGGCACCATTGTAAGACTTATTTATTTGGCGGGGGAGAGGGGTAATGGGAGTGGTTGGGTGGGTATTCTTGCTCTGTGGCCTTTTTGTATCTTGGCTTTGTATTTTTATATTGATGGTTTTGTTATTTATATGACAGAGGCAGGAGGGGGTGGGGTATACATTTTAGTATGTATGTATGTTTAAATAAATAATCTCGCTATTCTAGTTCTTTAAAGCAATATCATCAAGCCTGTTGCAAAAGCCCTGTTTATTGCTAAACCAAAAGGTCATACATTAACTACTGAAGCTAATGTCAACAGTTTAATAAAGGTTAATTGGTCAAAGGGCAGCATTTTTATTTATACAAGTGTGCAATCTTATTGTTCTAAAGTGCACCCTAACTTTTTTAAGATGTTCTGAAATAAGTTCAAGGGAAGTGAGTGGGATAGGGTGTACATTCATATCTGGTAAAAGAATTTGGCCATAAGAATATAAAAAAGAGAGAGCTTGGCCAATCCTGTTTGTTTGAGTTGTCCTAAGCTCTTTTTTCTTTTTTTCCCTGCCTAAGCATGTGACTGGCGATATGGATCTGACAGGGGTTTTTTTATTGGGAGGGGGTGTAGATTTAGCCACATGCAAACATTCAGGATTATGATGCAGAGTGTGGTTTAAAGACCAAAATACTAAAACGGGATCTTGAACTTTCTGAATCTTTTTTAAAAAATTTCTTTTTGGTATAATGATGCTACCCTCTTGAGTTATGGAAGCTTTAAGATCCAATGCAAAACTTTCCTTTTAGTATGGTGTTCGATCCCTAGGTATTGGTGACTTGTATTGTTGTATGGATAACTATGGCTTCTGTATCCTGTCAGGTTTTGCTCTTTTCGGTTGTCAGATTTTAAATTTTGACTGAATGAGGTATTGCACGTAGATGTTTTGATAAGCACTACATTGAGTCCTGTACTTATAATTGTTTGTGATTTGTCCAGCTTTTATTTAGTTCCACAACCCTGTCTCAAGCTTACGAATAATAGAAACTAAGAAATTCATTCAATAATAATTCAGTAGTTCAAAATGTTCACCAAAAATTGCTGGTCCTACTTCATTGCAGTTAATGGCAAAACTTCTGTCGACTGAAACAGAATTGAACTTTAAACCCTCCTTCCCCAAACTATCCCTTGGAGAAGATCCTAAGTAAAGGATGGTCCTTGTATCAAACTAAAAAAATGTCAATATGCTGTATCTCTGTCACCACTCTTAAGATGTGAACTCCAAAGTTGGTCCATTGAAAATCATCACCTTAGGGAGGAAAAAAAATTCTGGGTAGCATTTCGGTTTTTCAGCTGAAGGGCTAAAACATAAAAAGAGAGCCTCTTGCTTTTGCCTGTGTTATAGGTATTCTGATTTTGACTAATGCTTGTGCATTTGTAATTGGGAAGGATTTGTCAACATGAAGCCCGTTATTGTGGTTCATGGTGGAGCTGGCCGCATCTTTAAGGAACGGGAAGAAGGAAGTCGTTCTGGTGTTACCAGAGCAGCGTTGCAAGGCTACAGTATCCTTAAGCAAGGAGGCAGTGCATTGTATGCCGTTGAAACAGCAGTGGCAATCATGGAGGATGATCCATACTTTAATGCAGGTAACTTTTCAGACACATTTGCCATGTAGCAGGGTGATATGGAGTACCTTGGTTCCATGTGTCCTCTGGCCCTGATAGCTGTGGCTTTCTGAGGCTCAGTTACGGGCTTTGAGCAGCCTACTGGGGCTAATGAAGGCATGAGCGTGGCTGGGGCTGGTCAGGTGACAAGAAGCCCTGAGTAGTTGAGGATCAAGGCTGGGCTGGAAGGAGCCTGCCAGAGGAGAGGCAAGGAGAAGCTTAGAGGCAGGACCGGCCCTAGGGTTTGTGGGGCCATGTGCCAAGTCTTGATGCGGGGCCTAATTTGTATAATTAGGCCCTGCCCATTTATGCAAACACTCACATTTGCATATTTTGCATAAATGTCTATATCTACACACATGCTTTGGGCCCTTTTTAGTCCCAGCACTTTTTAACCCTTAGCTTTTCACACACAGCACCCTCTGGCCACTTGTCTCACAGATCCATCTACCCCCTTGCTTAAACCACCCCCAACATGCCAAAGTACCCCCTCATCTGGCCCTCTCTCCCAGTTTCCCCTCCTGCCAATATAGGGAGGGAACAGGAGGAGATGGAGGGCAGGGCATTATAGATTTTTTGCAAGAATTTGGCTGTAATAGTCAAAACAAATGAAAATCAAGCAAAAGTGTTCATATATAGTAATAACAGAACAAATGTCTTTTTCAGCAAGACATTTAGGAGACAGGCAGGACTTCTGTACGTTTATAGTTAGTCCCAGCTTTACGCATAGATCTACAGCGAAGTGAAGGTTGGCATTTAAGGTGTCTGGGGTATTAGTAAACAGTCATTTAGGTAGGAGGAACTGGCAATGCCCTGCTTACAAAGGAAAGCTATGACTGGGGTCATAACCTTAGTAAAGACCCTAGGGGCCGAGGAGAGTCCAAATGGTAATGAACAAAACTGAAAATGCATGGAATCATGGGTGAAACGGAAGAATCTTCTACAGCAGCTATGCAATCTAACATGAAAATAAGCATCTTTTAGATCAATAACTGCATACCATGGACCCTTCTTCAGGTGGGTTCTTAAATTGTCCATCCCAAATTGTTCTTAAATTAAATCTGGTGCTGGATAGTGATTTGAAACAATCTACTAAAAGAACATATGATTCCAAATGGAGGAGATTCTCCTATTGGTTATCTGGGAGATCCATCTCAGTAGATCAGGTAACCGTGCCACTAGTCCTTCAATACTTGTTGGACCTGGCTGAGAAGGGCCTTGCGCACTCTTCTATAAGAGTGCATCTCTCAGCAATAGCCCAGCGTGTTGCCCTCCCAAATTCCCAATCCCTTTTTGGTCACCC